>JAXIVJ010010499.1:5000-32500 GCA_036785665.1 Chirona hameri
GCGCCCTAAGCGCTGTTCGGCGGCCGGCTCTCGCGAGAGCGCTCACCGACGTCCACACAGGGCAGTGTCGTCATAGTGAGTGACGTCAGCTCGCGGCCGCCGAACACGGCGAGCAAACCCGTTAGCAAGCCATGCTAGCGCTCTTTTTCAATCGCTGGAATGCCGCTCGCGCGCGAGCACGTGACGTCACGTAAGGGGCACGCGTACATGAAACTGTGCGCGCGTCGTCATCGTTTGCTCGCTCCTGATTGGTGAATCGCACGTTGCTAGGCAACCTGCGAGCCCACTAGCACAGGCTAGCGTGAGAGCCGGCAGCCGAACAGGGCTCTAGTCTATCAACTGTGTATAGTGCCCTGATCAACAACAACAACCTCTATCCGTGGTGGTTGGGTGGGGGGCAAAGGCAGTAGGACCAAAAATAACACGTTTTGCAGAGTTTATTTAGGTATAATAAGCTTAATATAGTTTGAAAAATAATGTAATTTTTTTTAGCGTTATTTCAAGGTCGAGGGTCAGCAGAAAACTCAATTGTGTAAATGTGTATGACTGAAGTCTGAAGCCAGACATTTTCCAACCTTGAGCAGAGCCGAAGCGCCTCTTAGAGAGAATGTTTCAACTACCTATATTGAAGAGTATGAATTATTGGTGCATTTATTCCTGCAAAACTGTAAAAATGTATAAAAGGGTTCACTTGTTCTGCAGATCAGCTGGATTGAAGGTTTTTGGAAGTGTTGGATTGAAATGCTGCCAGACGCCAATATTTACACAAATTCAAAACTTAAAATTTATAGTCCCTTTGTCCTTTGACAATGGTGGAGGGGGGGGGGGGGCAAAGCGGCCATGGCCCCCCTCCCAAACTGTCTTCAAACGTCTGAAATCAGAGCAAAATGGACACATTTCCTGATATTGAAGAAAATATAAGCAACTTTTATGAAGGAAAGTTTGTTTTAAATCAGCTAGCAATGCATAAGCAAGCAAAATCTGATGAGTTTTCAGAATTGTGAGAATTTTCGGAATTTCCCCCCCCTAAAAAAAGAACACCATTCTGGATCTGTCAATGGTGGAGGCCTAGTGGCTGGGGCAAGAAAGAGCTTGTATCTAATACTTCTGGAAACAAATTGAGCCTGCAAAACCTTTTGAAATACTACTTTCAATTTGGTTGAATTGTATTTTTGTTGGGCATGACTAATGCTTTTCATAATTTGACTGCTTTGTTTTAGCTATATGATGTCCATGGAACTATTAGGGTAAACAACTGTAACCACAGGCGCATCCTAATGCTGGACTTTGCATGCTATTGGCAATGTAGGTGATACTGATGTACTAACTACTACATCACTTATATCATGGAAAGTCTGGTGTTAGGACATGTCCTGTGTTACAGTTGGTTGTCTACCCCTACATTCTCTATGAATAGTTTCTTGAGATCAGGCCACCACAGATAAATCAAATCCTGTTAAGCATAGCTTGTTGCAGACATAGCTTATCCTGACTTGCTATGTCTTGTAACTCTCACCAAATTCAAGTATAGAGTAGTGTCTGAAGAAAGTTTGAGTTAATTTAAGGTCATTTCCATTGACACCTAGGTGTTAAGGTGTCATAGAAGAAAACACTATTTAAATTTCCTCCCAGATTATTACTAATACAGAAGTAGCAGACAGTTACAAGCTGAATGTGATTTTCCCATTTGTCAAAGGTTCCAACTGAAAGATGGACAATGTTATCATGCAGACCTACATTTCTACTCACTTGTCTTTAATTAACTGTTGGTCCAGTGATCAGCACATCCTTTCACATTGGATTTCCTCCTTTTTTCCTACACATTCTTTCCTTGCCATTCCAGTAAGACCCACAGCCCTAACAGGTGAGTTGAAACAGGTAAGACCCTGGCTTTAATATTCAGTTGCACAGTCCATGGTAATCAGCACAGCCAACATTCTCCTGTCTGAATTTGCACCCTCATCCCTCTCCAAGCAAAACTGGGAAAGCCAATACCTATTGCAAACAATGCAGTATGTTGATAAATCTGGATTCCAAATGTCCTTGCACATTTGCAACACATGCAACACAACAAAGTTGTATTTCATCTTGCCCAGCTTGGGTCCCTCTGCAACATACCTTTGTTATTAGGGTACACAAAATTGCATCCAGCTGTATTTATTTGTACCTAACATTGAATAAGGTGTCTCACAGAAATCTAGCAACAGTGATTTTATGTTAGCAGAATAATATTATGCTCTGATAGAACACTGTATGCATGCTGTTTGTTGTACATAATGCAAGTACCTTGCTCTTACAGTCCCTCCACATGGCAAGTCATGCATCACACAGTCCGCCCCTGTAGCTCAGTCGGGAGAGCGCTGGACTCTTGACCTCACCCGGTAGTGGCAGCCCGGGTTTGAGTCGCTTCGGCGCTCGCTATTTGCCTCCGACTGGGATGACCTGCGGCCGGTGGCAGCGGTCGCGTTCAAGGTCAGTTGACGTCAGAGTGCGGGGCGGACCGTGGTATGAGGCCTGTTCACGGACCCTGCGGTTCGGCGGTCAGCAGTGGTCGGCAGCCGGTGGGATCCCTTCAATATACCCTGGGTGGGGTAACTAAAAGTGGGGATGATGCGAGCGGTATGACGTCACACGGCTGTGGTTTTCTGCGGTTCCGGCGGTTGGCACGGAACAACCGCAGGATGAAATGTCCGTGTGTCCAAGAGACGCCTGCTTGTGTGATGACGCATGAGGAAAGGGGCGGGGCCAGAGCCTGCTGGAAACCGCCGAACCGCAGGTGGTCGTGAACAGGCCTCGGGTACGTCGGGCACGTACAACTTTCGCCTCTAAATTCTGCCGGACACCAGAGAGCTGTTCAAGTCGTTGCGGCCCCCGCGGCCAAAAGGGCGGAGCTAAATCGTCCGCTAATCACAGAGAACTGGGTTCGGAGGTGTGACGTCATACTTAATGCGGCTCTCGTGGTTGCTCGGGAGCAACCGCAGCAGAACTTCGACATAAATGGCGCGCGTCCGACAACAGTTGCGCACTGTTTTGTTGATATCGCATCTCACCGGTGGTTGTTTGACCAAGAATGACAACTCGCAGCGACTCGTAGATGTTCATGTAGTTGAGTGGTTTTGGAAAACATTCAGGGTTTCCATGAAATTGACTATTCGTTGCGACCGTTACACGCGCCATCTATCGGACGCCGTCAGCGGCCGCAAAAGTGTTCAAGTTGTTCAAATTAGGCCCCGACTTTTGGCCGCGGGAGCCGCGGCGGCCGCAGACCCCTTGAACAGAACTCAGGAATTGCGCGATCGGGTGGTAGGGTCAGGGCCTGCGCAACATGCTATGCTTAGCGCGGGTTCTCACCTCGGAAATCCATCCATTCAAAACATTCGGACTAAATTTATAATAAAAATCACATCTCTTTTGCACAGTGCTGAGTGCACACCCTGATATGCTCACAGCGTTTGTCGGACAGGGTCTGATGGGCTCTCGGCGCCGCCTCCATAATGCCCAGCATTGGGAAGAGCCTCCATCCAATGACGCCTGGCCAGCCTGGTCAAATGAAGCCTGGCCAGCCTGGTCCAATGACTCCAGGGATGATGGATTCTGGCCAGCGCTTCCCGTCATCACTGGTCATGACGCCAAAAAACTGTGCGTCAAAAACATGCCTCAGAAAGTAAGTGCTCCATAGACCATAGATCACTGTGTTATGCTACAAATGTGCAAGTGGCCCAGTATAATTATTTTTTGTGTCGCTCCACTGATGCAAATATAGTAAACCCTGTCTGTGGTTCTTACTTCTTTTATTGTGTTTCCATGCCTACGTGAATAGAACATGTAAGTTGTATATGTATAATGTGTGATGCAATTTGTTGGAAAATATTCCTTTTTTCATGCGAATTGAAAGCTGTGCCTTCGCCTAATGCAAAAGTAACAAAATGTTACCCTCTTGAGTCAATGGACTTCTTAGGAATATTTGGTCTCTTCGTGACCTGGTTTGTTTTGCAGGTTTCCAGACTTGGTGTCCTCCGCACATTTAAGAAGTTTGGAGACGTAAAGGACGTCCTTCTTATCAGAAATAAAGATGGACGGTTCAGGGGCTTTTGTTTCGTGTCCTTCAAAGAGGAAGCCGCAGCTCTAAGGTAAAAACTATAAATGTTCAGCAACCCGCGTGGTCGACGAAGCATATGCTTTCTCGGCTCTTCATCGTTTGGTTTCAGTCACAAACAATGTTCACATTACAGCTACAAAAAGCAGTCACTATATGTGCGCAGTCTTTGACGTGTGTCCATTGTTACACCACATGACAACCCCCGGTCTATGCTGCCCTGACGTCGCCGGCTGCCTGTCGCCACCTGACGCCACCTGACGCCGCCATCCCTGCCCTGGCTCAGGGCGCTTGAAGCCACCAGGTCCGGCTCTGTGCGGGTCGGCCCGTGTATCGTCAACGCGGAGCCGGCCCTGCCGCGCCGCCCGCGACGCTCCATCCCGTCGACCTCGCCGGCCCCGGCGGCGGCGCTGCGGCGGCGTCCCCGCTCAGCCGCGGCCCCGGCCGGGCCGGTCGGCGCTTGCTACGTGGACCGGCTGCCGACCGAGCTGCTGGAGCTGATCCTATCGCTGCTGCCGCTGCGACACCAGATGGCCGCGCAGGCCGTGTCGTGCCGCTGGCAGGCGGTGGTGCGGAGTCTGCTCAGCCGCTGGCACGAGATCCTGCTGGGCCGGGACTACGCCGACCCCAGGGAGCAGGCGGAGCTGGATTCGGAGCAGCTGCGGCAGATGCTGAAGCTGACCACCAGACTCCGGCGGCTGCACACGGGGCCATCACACCTGTGCCCGTTCGAGACCATGGACCATATCAGTGAGTGCCTGCAGCCCGACTCGGCTGCTGGACAGCGAGTCTGAGGGTAGCTGGAGTATCTCGCAAAATGGCTGCAACGCAATACATGATGAAGTGCAGTGCTCTGAAAGAACGAATCACGATCCGTTCTAGCTGTATCCTTTGTATGGATATTAGACGTGCGTTCGATCAACCCAAAACACATACAGAACATTCGGTGTTGGTATTCCGACAGCATTCTGACTCCTATTCCGACTAACTATGACATTCCGACTGGCTATTACAGCTGCGCACTGCCCCAACCTGGTCTTCCTGGACATGTCGAGCGGCTCCTTCACGCTCAACTACCAGAAGCTGCGGCGGCTGGTGCGCAGCTGCCCGCGTCTGGAGGACATCATCCTGCCGTCGTACTACTTTTACGACGAGGCCACCGTCCTGCTGCTGTTGCGCCACCTGCCGCACCTGCGCAGCCTCGAGCTCAGCCGCGGCTCGCACCTGACTGGCCAGAGCCTGGCGCTGCTGCCGGCCTCGATGCGCCGGCTGCGGCTGCCCTCCTGCGGCTGGCTGGAGTCGGCCCACGTGCGGCACGTGGCGCGCTGCTGCCAGCTGCGCGAGCTGGACCTGTCGGGCGGCGCTCGTCTGCAGGCCGAGGACCTGGCGGCGGCGCTGGCCGGCTGTTCTCGGCTGCAGCGGCTGGCGGCAGCCAAGCTGAACGCGCCGCCGGAGCTGTACCTGCCGCAGACTGGACTGGCGCAGCTGGTGTATTTGGACGTGGGGGAGGCGCCCGGCGTCACGAACGCTACCCTGAGCAGGCTGCCCGACCTGACGCCCGCTCTGACAACGCTCAATGTTCAAGGTCAGTGCCCCGTGCTCGGTATTGGTATGACGCGTTCAGCCTTGGAATTTTTGCCATTTTCTGGACTTTTTGGGTCCAGAGAATTTTGCTCTCTTCATTTGTTTTAGAAATTTGTTCTCTTTTCACCTGATCTTACCGACATTGTAGTTGAAATATAATTAAATGTTCCTCAACAAGGATTTAATATCTATTACAAATCAGGAATTTTTACTTTCCAAGTAAAATAATTTGTCAAAAAATGGAAATCTTAATTTTCCTAACAATAAAATTTACTCTCCATTTATGGATTTTTACTCTCCGGGACTAGGTCATGAAACGAAAAATCCAACACTGGACGTGTTTGTCCAACTGGAATACCCATCGCCATCCATGAACATTATTATAGACTAGCACTGCCCAAAATATTGTAATATCGCCCTATCGGAACTTTGTGTTCTTGTTGATAAATGGGCAGGCTGGGACCAATTGTGATACAAACTCCGAAGGAGTTGCTAAGACACGCAGTGCGAGTACCGACTGAACTGTAGCCGCTCAATTCACAATGTTGGAACGCAAAGGAAATCTCTCCCAGCTCGGAACATATATCACATGAAGCGCTCCGAAGCCAAAATTCCAGCCACTGATGACGAAAACATCTGTCCTGCACCATCCCTTCTACTATCTCATGTTGTGGAGCGTCAATAACCCGGCGTTAAATGCTATACCGGGCGTGACCCGGCCCCGTTTCAGGCTGTGACGGCGTGACGGAGGCCGGCCTGAGTCAGCTGGACCGCCTCAGTCGGCTGCAGTCGCTGGACATGGGCTATCTGCGCGGCGTCAGCGACCACGTGCTGGAGCTGCTGCACGGCCTGCCGCTCAGAGAGCTGCGGATCGCCCAGGGCCACATGGGACGCGCCAGGTTCTCCATCGAGGGTGTCGTGAGGTCAGTGGCGCTCAGCGGACGTGCTGAGACACTGTCCTAACAAGGGAACTGGAGAGATGCTTAAATACATCTCATTGCCTCTGAAAGTAGCAATTTTTGAACATTTTGTCTTGGGCGAAAATTGATCAGGAGTCTGCGCGCCCCGATAAACAAACAATAACATTTTGTCAGATGTAGTTTCTGAGTGTGACTCAGCCGACTCACGCTTTCTGTAAAAGTATTTGTAGAGGGTCTATGAGACGGGCCCGCAGTCGCCTGCTGTTATGACGCGGGTCCGATCTTCAGGCGGGTCACCAGGCCGGCTTGCGGGAGGGGCCGCCTTCCACATGGGAGGGCGGACAGACGTTTGCCTGCCGTCCACGGGAGGTGGTAGTTAGTAAATTACGAAGTGTAGCGCAGTGTCTAAGGGGGACGATTGGAGACTGATAACAGATAATACTCACCACATTCGGCAGCAATGTTTGTGGAGCGTCGCACGGCCATTAAAATCCCGGCGGTTTGAATTTAACCCGCCGTGTTGTGTACAGTCTGGCGGTGAGCTGTCCCTCCCTGACGCTGCTGGACCTCAGCTGCGTAGAACACCTGTCTTTGTCCGGCGGTTTGAGTTTAACCCGCCGTGTTGTGTACAGTCTGGCGGTGAGCTGTCCCTCCCTGACGCTGCTGGACCTCAGCTGCGTAGAACACCTGTCTTTGTCCGGCGGTTTGAGTTTAACCCGCCGTGTTGTGTACAGTCTGGCGGTGAGCTGTCCCTCCCTGACGCTGCTGGACCTCAGCTGCGTAGAACACCTGTCTTTGTCCGGCGGTTTGAATTTAACCCGCCGTGTTGTGTACAGTCTGGCGGTGAGCTGTCCCTCCCTGACGCTGCTGGACCTCAGCTGCGTAGAACACCTGTCTTTGTCCGGCGGTTTGAATTTAACCCGCCGTGTTGTGTACAGTCTGGCGGTGAGCTGTCCCTCCCTGACGCTGCTGGACCTCAGCTGCGTAGAACACCTGTCTTTGTCCGGCGGTTTGAATTTAACCCGCCGTGTTGTGTACAGTCTGGCGGTGAGCTGTCCCTCCCTGACGCTGCTGGACCTCAGCTGCGTAGAACACCTGTCTTTGTCCGGCGGTTTGAGTTTAACCCGCCGTGTTGTGTACAGTCTGGCGGTGAGCTGTCCCTCCCTGACGCTGCTGGACCTCAGCTGCGTAGAACACCTGTCTTTGTCCGGCGGTTTGAATTTAACCCGCCGTGTTGTGTACAGTCTGGCGGTGAGCTGTCCCTCCCTGACGCTGCTGGACCTCAGCTGCGTAGAACACCTGTCTTTGTCCGGCGGTTTGAATTTAACCCGCCGTGTTGTGTACAGTCTGGCGGTGAGCTGTCCCTCCCTGACGCTGCTGGACCTCAGCTGCGTAGAACACCTGTCTTTGTCCGGCGGTTTGAATTTAACCCGCCGTGTTGTGTACAGTCTGGCGGTGAGCTGTCCCTCCCTGACGCTGCTGGACCTCAGCTGCGTAGAACACCTGTCTTTGTCCGGCGGTTTGAGTTTAACCCGCCGTGTTGTGTACAGTCTGGCGGTGAGCTGTCCCTCCCTGACGCTGCTGGACCTCAGCTGCGTAGAACACCTGTCTTTGTCCGGCGGTTTGAATTTAACCCGCCGTGTTGTGTACAGTCTGGCGGTGAGCTGTCCCTCCCTGACGCTGCTGGACCTCAGCTGCGTAGAACACCTGTCTTTGTCCGGCGGTTTGAATTTAACCCGCCGTGTTGTGTACAGTCTGGCGGTGAGCTGTCCCTCCCTGACGCTGCTGGACCTCAGCTGCGTAGAACACCTGTCTTTGTCCGGCGGTTTGAATTTAACCCGCCGTGTTGTGTACAGTCTGGCGGTGAGCTGTCCCTCCCTGACGCTGCTGGACCTCAGCTGCGTAGAATACCTGTCTGCGGAGCTGTTGGAACAGCTGGAGCGGCGCCTGCCAGACACCCGGACCCTCAGCGTTTATGTTGGAGGTGAGTGGCAGTGGGACTGGCTTTCAAGAGGCCACACTGGCCGAAGCTATGATAACCTAGGCTTAGTTTTATCTTGGTTGGAGCATATCCAGATGATATTTAAAGCCCAGTGGACGCATTTAGCGCGAACAGTGCTGTAATATGTGCATATGCAACTTAGAACGACTTTCAGGAGCAGCTGCTCTGCGTGCTGGGGACCGGGAAAGCGCTGTATGTTTTGGGCGACACGAATTTGTATCTGCTGAAGGCCGCGGCACCTGATGTCCAACGGTATAGACAGACGCTGGATGACTTGAGCCTAAAACAGATAGTGGTGGACCGAACTCGGCCCGAGTCTGGAGCTCTACTGGACCACATCATCGTCCGCTCTACCGACAACACCACATCGGCCTGCGTCGTGCCGTGCGACTGGAGTGACCATGACCTGGTCATCGCCGAGACGTCGGTGCGGCGCGAGCGCCGGCGCCCGGTGGACGTCACCATCCGATCCGCCAGGAACCTGGTGCCGGACGCGCTGCGGCTGGAGATTCTCCTGGCGGACTGGACCGCGGTGCACCGGTCGGGCGAGGTGGAGAACAAGTGGGCCGCGTGGCGAGCAGCCTGGTCGCCCTGGCGAGCAGTCTGCTCACAGCCTGGCGGAGCGAGCAGGCTCGCCACACCAAAGCCGCGTGGCGAGCAGCCTGGACAAACACATGCCGCTGACTAAGGTGCGGCTCAGACGCCGGCCATCCCCGTGGCTTACTGACAACGATGAACTGCGTTGTATGATGAGAGAGCGTGACCTGGCACGTGCTGATCGTGACGCTGGCCCGTGTGCAGAGACTCGCCAGGCGTATGTAGCCAAGCGAAACGCGGTAAAAAGTGCAGTGTCGAGCTAGGTCATCCTTTTTATATAATTATTCACGTAAGACGACATGGAAATATCTGCCGCGATTTGTGATACGGCCTAAAGGTAGAACAGGTGCTAGTGAGTCGCATGTGTGCACAGTGGAGTGGGCCGATCGTCTAAATCGCCACTTCGCCACGGTGGGTTCTCGTGTGGCCGCCGAGCTCGAGGCAGAGAGCACTGCCGATCTGCCGCTGTCCCTCCCGCGTCGTGAGTGAGGCTTTCAGGGTGCACCCCGTCACCCTACCCGAGCTTCACGCAGCCTTGAAACAAATGTCATCAAACGCGTGTGGCGATGATGGGATCACAGTGAGCATGTTGCGACTGGCGTTCCCAGTGATTGCCCTACACTTGCTAAATGTGGTCAATGCCTTCATCGTGACCAGTGTCCGAAAAGTGGTTCCACGATCTAAGTTCGTGGAACAAATTTTTCGCCAGCGGCGGAACAATTTTTTTAATATGTATACCAGTAATTTTTGCGTATTTTTTATACGCGTTGCTACACAGTGGTGGATCTAGGTTTTGGGTTTGGGGGGCAAAATTCCAAAAACTCACACAATTCTGAAAACTCATCGGATTTCGCTTGCTTATGCATTGATAGCTGATTTAAAGCAAACTTTCCTTAGTAAAAGTTGCTTAGATTTGCTTCTATATCAGGAAATGTGTCAATTTTGCGCCGATTTCAGGCGGTTGGGGGGGGGGGGGGTCAATTGCCCATTTTGCCCAACCGTAGATCCGCCACTGTTGCTACACAACATATTTTCATATATGCCAATATATGCATATATTACGATGTGGAAAGTTGATGAATCGTCAGCTGTATTTCCTGTACAGATATGGTCTTGGCGTCAGTCGGGGACCGACACTCCCGGGTCGTGTGCTAAAACGTACCTTGTATCATTGCGTATGCGTATATGGGAAACTGGATTCAAGTCTCAAGCCCGATCCTCATCGCACCCGTCCCATTCGGACTACACGCCCGGACGGACGGCGCAAATATTTCGATTGCCACATGTTTCGTCTGGATCCGACATTTGGTTCGGGAGATAGACAGGTGTTAAAAATCTGCCCCCTCTCCAGCGGGTCGCGTTTGGCTGCCGACCCCAGCGGACGGACACTGTAACGGAGTAAAGTCGGAATAGATCCGAGTTTTCCCCGCGTGTCCACGGACGTCAGACGGGCGTCTTTTTGCCGCCCCAACGGTCCCCGGTCCTAACGGCACCCGTCAGGAATGTCTACCTGGGGGTCGCCGGAGGGGACAGCAGGGGTCCGGACCATTGTTCGGACGGGCTCGGGCGGCGTAAACAGGCCCGGGGCCGGCACTGACGGGTGCGGTGAAGACCGGGACGGGTGCGGTCAGGACCGGGACGGGTGCGGTCAGGACCGGGACGGGTGCGGTCAGGACCGGGCAGTTTCAGTTGAAAGTATTGCGGTCTTTTGCATAACGTGTTTTTAGTGTCCCAGGGTTATCCATGACCCCGATGACGATGGTATCGGTGGCGGGGTTGTAACCTGAATACACAACTTTTTGGGGAGGTTTAAAAAGTTTTTGGTTTAATTTTGGGAAAAGTACCAGTTTTCCTTCCCTAAATCACTGCAGAAATTTCGGAAGTTGGAAATTTGGAGGTTCCGCCCTACGATTTTTTTCTTCTCCAATTTGTGTCGCATCACTCACGTTCCGTCCATTGTTCGGAAAGTCAAGTCTCAGTCCATTGTATATGCGCGTCAGCCATTTGCACCCGCAGACTAAACAAAATAATTATTTACAGTCAAAGTTTTCACGGAACAAAACTTCCAAGTTCAGACAAATGAAGAAACGGGCCACTTTTCTGACACTGATCGTGACTGGTGTGCTCCCGAGTGAGTGGAAAGTCGCAACTGTGGTGCCAATTTTCAAGTCAGGGTGTTCAAACGATCCCAACAACTACCGACCTGTGTCCATAATTCATACAGTGGCGAAACTTACTGAACGGGTCGTTTGTACTCAGCTGGTGCACTATCTTTTGTCTCGCGGCGTGTTGTGTGACGAGCAGCATGGATTTCGGCCGGGGAGGGCCACGGAGTCGGCGATGTTGGATGCTGTCAGCTACATCACCCGAAGCATAGACCAAGGGATGATCGGCTGTCTAACGACAGCCGACACGTCTAAGGCTTTTGACAGCGTCCAGCATGGCCGGCTCCTGGACAAACTGAGCTGGTAGGGCGTGGACACATACTGGTTCAGTGACTGGCTTCAGGACCGTCACCAGAGGGTCCGCGGGGGCTCTGCGGAGACCGTTCCTATTACGCATGGGCTCAAGGCAGTCCAGGGCTCAATTTTGGGGCCGGTGCCCTTTCTACTGTTTACAAATAATCTGACTTCGTTTATAAGTGACGCCAAGATGGTGTTATATGCTGATGACGTGCAGTTTATTCATAGCGGCAGCCCCAATCAGATAGAAGAGCTGGAGGAACAAAAAGAGGCCGAACGCTGAGCAGAGCTCAGCGATGGTTTGCGGAAAACTCACTAAAAATTAATTCTACAAAGACAGGTTGTTCTTTTATCCTCGCGATAGAGGGGAATCAGTAATAATTTCCAAGTACAGTTTGGTGATGCAATGCTTCGCCCTTCAAGTGCCAACATTCTTGGATTCATTTTGGATAGTAATCTTACATTCGAAAAAAACATCTCTGTCGTAGTGCAGCGTTGTTACGCCACCCTGTCTGGTCTCGCCAGATTTTTTCGCCGGCTGCCACAAGTAAAACAAATAATAATAGAAGCTCTTGTCTTCCCGCATATCGTGTATTGCACAACCGTTTGGGCGGGTTGCAACGCAACACAACGCAAACGTGTGAAAAATAATTAACTACGGGGCCCGAATCGTGAAATGCTGCCGTCGCCATGAGCATATAACACCTCACCTGAGTGAACTCGGGTGGCCGAGAGTTGACCATATTGTCGCCGAGTGAGACCTTGTTATGGTGCATCGTCTTCTGAACAGCGCACATGCACCAACGTACTTGCGGGATCTGCTGCAGTATCGCCAACATGTGTCTGTAAGATAAACCCGAGGCTCAGTAGCGGGGCTGCTACAGTTGCCCCGATTCCGCACAGAGTTCGCTCACGCTCTTTCAGCTTCCGTGCCGCGGCCGGGTGGAATGAGGCGCCGAGTGACGTGCGAGACGCCGGCACAGTGAGGGGGTTTCGCACACGGATGCGAAAGTGGCTGGCAGCGGGTAAATGAATGTGATGATGCGAGTGACTCAATGGTTTACACCTTTTAATAGCGCAATAATTGTGTATTTTATCTCTTCATTTTAGAGTATATTATTGTAACATGTGTTTGTAAAATGACTCCTGCTGAAAAGCCGTGTTCCTACGGATGCCATATGAATACATGATATATATATATATATATATATATATATATATATATATATATATATATATATATATATATATATATATATATATATATATATATATATATATATATGTATATATGTATATATGTATATATGTATATATGTATATATATATATATATATGTATATATGTATATATGTATATATATATATATATATATATATATATATATATATATATATATATATATATATATATATATATATATATATATATATATATATATATATATATATATATATATATATATATATATATATATATATATATATATATATATATATATATATATATATATATATATATATATATATATATATATATATATATATATATATATATATATATAATATATATATATATATATATATATATATATATATATATATATATATATATATATATATATATATATATATATATATATATATATATATATATATATATATATATATATATATATATATATATATATATATAATATATATATATATATATATATATATATATATATATATATATATATATATATATATATATATATATATATATATATATATATATATATATATATATATATATATATATATATATATATATATATATATATATATATATATATATATATATATATATATATATATATATATATATATATATATATATATATATATATATATATATATATATATATATATATATATATATATATATATATATATATATATATATATATATATATATATATATATATATATATATATATATATATATATATATATATATATATATATATATATATATATATATATATATTAAATACAATATCTCGCAATATAAGCATAAACAAAATATCAATAAATGTGGCCAGAAGCCACAAACCGCCGCCACGGAGAACTCCGTGTGAGGAGACCTGACCGTATTCCGTCGCCCCGACACAGGCACGCCGCTGGAAGATTGGGCGTCGCCGGTGGCAGATCACCTTCATCTGCTGCAGTTCATCACCGTCCCGGGCGGCAGGCGCAAGATAACCCCGGCGCTCATTTGGAATGAAGACGACGAGGAGGAGGTGCCCACCATCGTCGACTGGCGCCACCCGCCCCAGCCCTGAACAGCGACACGGGAAGGGACTCAGTCGCGAGGAGCGACACGGAAAGAACCTGTAAATATTCAAATGCGACGCGAGAGTAACGTATGAAACCCACAAAGGAACAATGTTCAAACAAGCGTTGTATGACCCGTCGGTACAATCGTGTAGGTGCAATCGTTTTGTCTGAGCTATAACTTTATCCAATATGTGTTGACTATTTACATGTCCCTCCCGCGTCGTGAGTGGGAGGGCGACAGATGTGAACCGCAGCGTGGCTTGCAATGGTGTGAATAATGCGTATTTTAAGTGTGTTTTACTGTTTTGTGATATAAATGTCATCATAAATTAGAACGATTGTACATACATGTACTGTGCCGTATGTATATACCAATGTAGCTCATGACCAGCTTTCATCGCTTTGTGGACTCGTTGAGTGAGGTCGTAATGCTTTAAGATGGCGAGGCGTTGTTAAAGGTAATGTTTCACCTTTGTATTGGTTTTGAACCGAGATAGCCATTATATTTGGCCGTTATTGAAACGTCCAAATTATTAAGGTCATTTTCCCCAAAACATATCCGTTTTGAAGCAATTGAATTTCTAATTTTTAAAAATGGGGTCTATGGTAATGCCGCTGCTGATTGGCTGACAGCCACTTTGTCAGCCAATCAGCGTCGGTCTATAGCTCAATAATGACATCCCCCCCCCAAAAAAAAAATGAATTTGTGTAAAGTTAAGTGACTGAGAGAAAAAATATCACCATCGTTTTCAGCAGCTGCACTTGCTTCATATTTTCGATTACAACCAGCGTATAGTTGACAACTTTCAGAAAGGTGAAACATTCCATTAAAGGCTGTATTATGATGTGTGCACTGTATTGTGCGATGATCTGCAGTGATATTTGAAAGGGCATCGAGTGTATTTACTCCAATAACAACAATGATGCTACTCACAGTTGTTTCAGAGTCCATTGGTCATTTACGACGCCACCATATACATAGATGGCAGTGCAGTCGTTTGTGTCAGCTGGCTACCAGCCTACCGGCGATGAGCGTGTCGGAGACGAGTGGCAGTGAGACTTGCTTTCGAGAGACCACACTTGCTGACGGTATGACAACTCAGATAGGTTTTCTTTCCTTTCTCCCAGATGAGATGAGATAATGTCCAAAAAAATCTTTTTCGAATTTATCAACCACAATGCGCTAAATTTTCATATCAATGATGACCTTTATCATGGTGGTAGACCACAGTCTGCTGCAGTTCATCACCGCCCCGGGCGACAGACGCAAGATGACCCCGGCGCTCATTTGGAATGAGGACGACTAGGAGGTGCCCACCATCACCGACTGGCGCCACCCGTCCCAGAACTGAGCAGACACTCGCGAGCGACCCAGCGGCCAGCCCTGACCGACGACAAGGGAAGGGCTCCAGCCGCGGGCAGAGACAATGTTCAAACGCGACACGAGCATGTTCACACGGGCTGTGACTGAAGCTCCACCCATGAGCAGCGGAACGGGAACAATGTTCAAACGCCAAGCGGGAGCAATGCTCGAACAAACGTCACCCCACCCGACCTGCTGATACAATCATGGTCCACGGATGAGTGTGCAGTCGTTTAGCGGCAGGTTGTGATTTTCAGCGTGGTTTGCAGACTGCAGTGCGGCGTGGTTTGCAGACTGCAGTGCGGCGTGGTTTGCAGACTGCAGTGCGGCGTGGTTTGCAGACTGCAGTGCGGCGTGGTTTGCAGACTGCAGTGCGGCGTGGTTTGCAGACTGCAGTGCGGCGTGGTTTGCAGACTGCAGTGCGGCGTGGTGTGAATGATCAATGAGGTGTACTGAATTGCGTGTTTGTGATATAATCCCCGTTTCAAATCGGCTGCTGTGCTGTTGTCAGCCGAAATTAGAGAGCCTGATTCGCTGGAAGATCAATGCCGTATTACTACGTCATACCAGGTGACGTCATACTCCTGCTGACAAGTGCCAGCTTTGCTGCTGCGAGGAAGCAGGTGCAGGACGCACGTTTTGTCAGCAGGGACGGAAATTGGCGCATGCGGCAGTGGCGCAGTTCAAGGCGGGCTAGTAAACACCGCAAAAAGCGCTTGTTTCGGGTTGAAAGCAGCGAACTCTGCCGTGTCTTTCACAATCACTTTCCTGCCTTTGATGTGTGACTATATTTTGCTTTTCGCGCACATGCCTCAGAATATGTCCTTTCAGCGCCACATCTGTACGGCTGCCATTTGGTTGGCAGCTGATTTGGAAACAATCGTCAGCCCAGCGCTATGGGCGGAGTCTATTCCCTGCTGCCAACAGCCGACAGAAGTGATTCGAAACAGGGCTTGAAGGTTAGGTACCAGGCGCGGATCCAGTGTTTCGGTCAGGGGGAGGGGGGCGCGTCATACAAAAAGTTGCGCCCTACGGGCGCGTTTGTATGGCGCGACCCGGACTCAGGGGGGGGGGGGGGGGGCGCCCTAGCGCCCCCCCCCCCCTGGGCGGTAGCGCACTGAAGGACGTCGATTACTGGGCGGTAGCGCACTGAAGGACGTCGATTTCTCATCATACAAAGTGAGAATCATACAAAGTGTTTCTTGTTTTGTTCAGACTGATTATTGAATCACCTTTTTTCGGAAGTATTCAATCACGATTCATTTTGGAATATGAATGATTCAGTCACCGTTTGATTCATGGATATCCATTTTGAGAAATGATTCTTTCAGATTCAAATATTTTTTTAAAAAATCAAATCATGTTTGACTCACCATTGAAATAGCATTGTACAGTCTTTTTGTATTCAATCAGCCTTGTTTCTATGCGGGTTTTGATTCAGTCATGATTCATGAATCACAAAATCCGGTGGTGAATCGATTTTTTGATTCAAAGGATTTTGATTGAACGATTCCAATCAGAGTAAATCAATAACCAGACTGGTTTTGTTACTGCCTTCCTGGGGCATATTTAGTACTGAAATAAAATTATAAAGAGGTATTGTGAGGACAATTATATTGAGGAAATGCATCATTTAGGTATGATTTTACCATACTGAAATAATTGGTCATTGCAAATCATTGGTATTTACCGCCTCTTTGATATCACTATAGCCAAGACGATGTATATTATATAAGGCGACTATAGCAACCAAAAGCTTTTTATTGCCAAATTCGGGGGATTAAGCGGATATTTATAGACATTGTCAGTTTAAAACATTGACCTATAGATTAACTACTCCAGCTGTTGCGCCGCCGGCAGCCGTTTCCGATTGAAGCGACACTAGGGCCGCAGCGGAGAGGGCATGAGTTAGCGCGGCAATGCTTTTGCTATGGCGGAGGAGTGATATTTGACAATAATGCGGGCCGCACCTGCGTCATTCGGCGCGCGATATCGCGGAATAAAGCTGGTCCGGACGAGCTTTTCTGTGCTGAACACCGCGAAACCGCGGAATGTCGCAGTGATATATATCGCGAGCCGAATGGCCCAGTGAGCGGAACTAGCTCACCTTCGGAAAATGTCTCCGAACACGATTGAATTATATTAACACATTTTTTTCTCTTTTCAAAAATAGACCTAAATCGCGCCAATGCAGGACAGAAGGTTATACATTATTAATTTTATGGCGTGCGTTATTGGTCTGCGGACTGCGCATACTCCATGCAGAGCTGGCTCTTTCAGACGGTACGGTATATCATATATGCGCCGCATTCCTTCGCCAAAAAGTAAAATATCTTCGGCTTGAGTCTTTTCAGCCAAGAAAACTTGCAGATAGGGATTTCTCAACTGGGACTACAAAACTGCTATTTCAGTTCAAAACCCCATGTTGAAGGTGAACCTTTAATCACCGTGAACGTTCAGGCTGAATACTTTTATTCTCTGTTATTCACAGGCACGTAGCCAGAATTTCGTCCAGGGTGGGGGGGGGGGAGGGGCGGCGCCTCGCAAGGGCCCCTTGCCGAGCGTTGAAAGGGCCACTTCCCAAGCGTTGAAAAGCCCCCCCCCCCAAAAAAAAAAAAACGCATGAAAAGGTACGTTACAAGGCTGGAAAATGCAGTATGGCAGGTATGGTATGGGCCATACCAACGTTTAAGAGCTGGAGTTAGCAAACTGCCACATCAACTTTGCAACCAGCGACACGAATTTGGAATCAGCTATACCAACTAAGAATATTTTTTTAAGCTCAAGACCTAGAACTAAGGAAACCCCTAGAACTCTTAAACAACTTGCGCCGCGGAGCGGCGCCAAAATTTTGAGTTTTATGCCCTGGGTTGCTTTCTCATCAATGCATCGCATTGCGTATGGTGCGGACCTCTAAAATTGCTATATTGTGCGGTTAAAAGTGCGGGGAAAAAGTGTTAAAGTGAACTATTTTGCCCAATAATATAGGAAAGTAGCAACATAAACACATAAATGCGCCGAGAAACTGACCGATTTTTTCCTAACCCGCATATAATTGAATTTGTAGTTAAATTGCGCCGCGGTGCGGCGCGAATTTTTTAGTTTGATTCCCTATACAACTGTATTCTTACTGTTGAAAGGCCCAAGGTCCCTTCAGGTCGTCTAGGGGCTCCTCTGACCTTTTCTTACGCCCTTCCGACCTGTTCAGGGACTCATCTGGGATCCGCGAAGCGAAAAGACATGATGTGGAGTGTTTCTTACACACACACACAATATATATATATATATATATATATATATATATATATATATATATATATATATATATATATATATATATATATATATATATATATATATCTTCTATATATATATATATATATATATATATATATATAATACAAAGAGGGCTTACTCTACAGGAAAAAATACAATCGGATCTTTCGGGTATATTGTAGCACTCTGACGAAGGGTGTTACAATATACCCGAAAGCTCCGCTTTTACATTTTGATTGTGGAGTAAGTCCTCTTTGTATTTAATCTTCATCTGGGATCTCTACGTGCTTTGACCCTTCCGGTCTCACCAGAGACTCCTCTGGCCTTCTAAGAAGCCCCTCTTGTGTGTCAAGGGGCCGATTCGGCCTGTTCAGAGGTCCTTCCGACCTGGCCAGAGACTGCAATGGCTGCTTTGCCGCCCTGCCGACATGCTCAGGGGCAGGGCGGCGGATTGCGGGGCGCAGGGTACCCAAAATCCCCCCCCCCTCAAATGAAAATCCTGGGGAGGGGAAGGGTCATGTTGCCCTCAGATTCAGCAGGGCAAAATCTGGGGGACTACCCTTTGCCCCCCAGGATTTTCGACTGGGGGGAATGTTGGGTATCCTGCCCCGCAATCCGCCGCCCCTGCTCAGGGGCCCCTCCGACCTGCCCAGGGGCCCCTCCAGTATGGCTAGGAACTCATCCGGCATGTTCAAGGGGCCTTCCGACCGGCCCAGGGACCCTTTCGGTCTAGCCAAGGGCACATCTGACTTGCCCAGGAGCCCCTCCGATCGGCCCAGCAACTCTCCTGGTCGGCCTGCGCTGGCTGCTTTGTCGCCCTGCCGACATGCTCAAGGGGCCCTCCGACCTGCCCTGGAGCCCCTCCGTGCTGGCCAGGGGCCACTTCGGCATTTTCAGGGGCCCTTCTTACTCGCACAGGGGTCCTTTCGGTCTGGTCAGGGGCCCCTCCGATCTGCGCAGGGGCCCTTTTAACTTTACAGGGGCCCTCTGGTCTCTCCAGGGGCCCTTTAACCTTCTAAGGGGCCCTTCCGACCTAGCAAGGGACTGCGCTGGCTGCTTTGTCGCCTTGCGACGTGCTCCGAGGGCCCTCTGACCTGCCCTGGGGCCCCTCCGTGCTGGCTAGGGGCTTATTCGCCATGTTCAGGGGCCCTTCTGACCCACCTAGGGGCCCTTTCGGTCTGGTCAGGGGCCCCTCTGACATGCACAGGGCTCTTTTGAACGTTCAAGGGCCCCTCTGGTCTTTCACAGAGGGCCCTGGTGGCCCTAAAGGGCCTTAAACTCTCTAAAGACCACGCTTCGTGTAGTAAAGAGCCTATGATACCGCGCTTCGCGCGGTCTCGTCGGACCTTTTCGGCGCGCTGCGCGCGCCGAAAAGGGGCCTCCAGGGGGGGGGGGGGGGGGGGCGCCCCCACCGCCCTCCTCTTGGCTACGTGCCTGGTTATTCATTATGAATGTCTCTACGTCCTCAAACCTTTTGCAGTGCGCTATCTCACGCGGTTTTTGGGTTAAAGGAAATAGTTCACCTTCAACATTAGTTTTAAACTGAGATAGCAGTTTTGTAGTCCATGTTGGGAAACCCCTATCTGAAAGTGTTTTTTTTTTACTGAAAAGACTAGCCGAATATATTTGAGATTTTGGCGAAGGAATGTTGTACTGGTTTTAGCCCGGGCAGAGGCTATACCATCAGCCAATCAGCTTGCAGCTGGTGCTAGCAAGCGATCGCCGGCCGCCGGTTGGCACATCTCCAATGCGAGTCTATCTTTACGCGACTACTTTCGAATCTGATTGGCTGAAACATTGTTTACATTCGCGTGACGTCAGGACTCTGACTCAGAGAGTATGCATATAGTTTTGATAAACAATAAAAATGTACGGCCTTCTGTCCTGAATCGGCGCGATATAAGGCCATTTTTGACAATATAAAAATAAATTGTATTATAAAATATAATCAAATCGTGTTGGGTAAAAAAATTCCAAGGTGAACTATTTCTTTTAAGCCCAGGCTACACTATGCGTGATCTTCCGCAAATCACGTGCGTGTTATCCGTGTTGTCGGGATTTGCGTGACAGAGCAAGTTCAGCTGATAGTAAATGCATTGGGTGAGCTACACTGGCACATCACGCAGATCCCGGATAAAACGTTAAGGAAATTCCGCAGACACGTCACGGACGGAATGATGGAAAGTTCCAAATTCTGAACTTGTTGTCGTGTTTTCCGAGATTGCGTGTTACAGGGTTATATTATTTTGCTTGATTTCGCGTATTGTAGTCTATAATAGACCTAAACTTGAAAAATTTGTACTGAGTATCGTGGCGGAAGACAAATGAAGAGCGTTGTAGCAAATTGTGAGTGTTGAAACTTGTGTTGAAGCTGGTAGATATTTATGCAGTGGTTTATCGATTAAAAAAATGCAGCGGTCTATCCATTTTCCTTGCGTGTTTTGCTTGACCGGCAGATCCCGGACGTCAAGGAAGTTCTGCAAACACTGAGAACACGCGCGTGATTTCCTTGACAATCACGCATAGTGAAGCCTGGGCTTTACAGGCCGACAAATATCGCCCTTCCGCCATAGCAAATAGCAATAGCATTACCGCGCTAACTCAATCCCTTCTCCGCTGCGGCGCTAGTGTCGCCTAGCGGGAACGGCTGCCGGGCGGAGTAGTTCGTCTATACCTATATATGTCAATGGTTTAAAACTTCTAAAATGAAGAACTTTCTCCGAGGTCCATGCATGTATATTGTATAACTGCTTTTGTTCCTGGTTTCGCCTGGAACTGGGACTCACAAATACGCGATGCAAGGAACTGTGAAAGACAGTGGCGTCGCCACACAATTTTGAGTGAGGTGTGTGTGTGGGGGGGGGGGGGGGGGGGGGGGGAAGGGCAGCCAGGGGTTTGGGGGGCCAGCCGCATAGGGCTAATGTTAAATTCCTGCGAATCTGGGGGGCCGGACTCCGGCCGGAACGATCCTGGGGGCCGCCCCCCCCCCCCCCCAGGCCTCCCAGTCTCCGGTGGCGACGCCCCTGGTGATAGGCATTAGGCGCATATGTAGAATCAAGTTTTCTAACAGCTTTGCACCTTATAATTCATAGTTATACTTATTACCTAATACCTACCAAGTAGCTATCTATAGAGTAACACTGGAATATTGTTGTATTTTTTTCTCGCATCCGCGGGACCTGGACTTGTGGGTTGTGGAGTAGAGCTGCCACTTTTCAGGCCTGTGACTACCCACGCCTCGCCGCAAACACTGTTCAACTACCCACCACTCCCCACGTGCTCAAATAAGCTGTTAACTACCCACAACTACCCTAAACATAAATTGTATATGTTGTACTATTTTGGGATTGAAGAAAATGAGAGCAAAAACCTTTAAATTATGCAAATTCATGCAGTAAACTTCATTGATATTGCTGAAATGAAAGCGCAGTCACTGAAGTAAGGTTTAAAACTTTCCCTTTTTGCAGGGCCGGCGCCACATATTTTCGGTTGGGGGGCAGCTTTTCCAGAAAAAGGGCCCTTGGCCAAAAGGGCCCACCCAGCCTGCAATATAATGTAATATATATTTAATATCATATCCGTCTTTCTCGTCCCCGCACGGATTACTATTTATTTATGGTCAAACTTGAACACTTTAAAAAGAGCATCACAGCCTGTATTTTCAAGTGGCATTTTGGCGTCACGCAGTTCAAGTTTTTACTCAATGTGACTAAGTTATCAACTATAACTTTTTTCATTTCTTGCGACATGTACGAAGTATGTTTACTATAGTTCACTAGTTACCACAAGGAATTTACTAGTCATCACATTTTCTGTCGGTGCTATCATCTCAGACAGGCACGTAGCCAGGATTTCGTCCAGGGGGGGGGGGGGCTCGAAAGAACCCCTTCCCGAGCGTTTAAAGGGCCCCTTTCCAAGCGTTGAAAGGGCCAAACAAAACGGATGAAAAGGTACGTTACTAGGATGGAAAATGCAGTATGACAGGAATGGTATGGGCTATACCAACTTTTAGGAGCTGGAGTTAGCAAACTGCCATATAAACTTTGGAACCAGCGACACCAATTTGGAATCAGCTATACCAACTTGGAATATTTTTAAGCTCAAGACCTGGAACTCTTAAATAAATTGCGCCGCTCCTTTGAGTCCAAAGCTGCCCTGGATATGATTTCTCATCGATGCGTCACATTGCGTATGGTGCGGACTTCTAAAAATGTTATATTGTGCGTTTAAAAGTGCGGTAAAAAAGGTGCTAAAGTGAACTATTTTGCCCAATTATATAGGAAAGTAGCAACATAACACATAAATGCGCCGAGAAACGGGCCGTTTTGTTCTAACCCGCATATAATTGACTTTGTAGTTCAATTGCGCCGTGGAGCGGCGCGAAAATTTTGAGTTTTATTCCCTGGACAACTGCATTCTTACTGTTGAAAGGCCCAGGGTCTCTTCAGATCGTCTAGGGCCCCTCCGACCTTTTCAACGCCCTTCCGGCCTGTTCGTGTTCAGGGACTCATCTGGGAACCGGGAAGCGAAAAGACATGATGTGGAGTGGGTGATATATATATATATATATATATATATATAAAATACAAAGAGGGCTTACTCTACAATAAAAATTAAAATCGGAGCTTTCGGGTTTATTGTAACACCCTGACGAAGGGTGTTACAATATACCCGAAAGCTCCGCTTTTAATATTTGTTATTGTGGAGCAAGTCCTCTTTGTATTTAATCTTCATCTGGGATCTCTACGTGCTTTTGGTCCTTCCGGTCTGACTCCTCTGACCTTCCAAGAAGCCCCTCTTGTGTGTCAAGTGGCCATTCGGCCTGTCCAGAGGTCCTTCCAACCTGGCCAGGGACTGCACTGGCTGCTTTGTCACCCTGCCGATATGCTCAGGGGCCCCTCCGACCTGCCCAGGGGCCCCTCCAGTATGGCTAAGAACTCATCTGGCATGTTCAAGGGCCCTTCGGACCGTCCCAGGGACCCTTTCGCTCTAGCCTGGGGCCCCTCTGACTTGCCCAGGAGCCACTCCGATCTGCCCAGCGACTCTTCTGGTCTAATTGCGGTGGCTGCTTTGTCGCCCTGCCAACATGTTCAAGGGGCCCTCCAACCTGCCTTGGGGCACCTCCGTGCTGGCTAGGGGCCAATTCAGCGCGTTCAGGGGCCATTCTTACCAGCCCAGGGGTCCTTTCGGTCTGGTCAGGGACCCCTCTGATCTGCACAGTGGCACTTTGAACTTTCCAGGAGCCCTCTGGTCTCTCCAGGGGCCCTCCAGCCTTCTAAGGGGCCCTTCCGACCTGGCAAGGGACTGCGCTGGCTGCGTTGTCGCCTTGCGACATGCTCCGAGGGCCCTCCTACCTGCCCAGGGGCCCCTCCGTGCTGACTAGGGACCCATTCGGCATGTTCATGGGCCCTTCTAATCCACCTAGGGGCCCTTTCGGTCTGGTCAGGGGCCTCTCTGACCTGCACATGGACCTCTCTGACCTGCACATGGGCCCTTGTAACTTCCCAGGGGCCCTCTGGTCTGTTCAGGAACCCCCAATCTGCTCAGGGGCCCTTATCACCTGGCAAGGGACTGCGCTGACCGCTTTGCCGCCCTGCCTACATACTCAAGGGGTCTCTCGACCTGCCCAGGGGCCCCTCTGTGCAGGCTAGGGCCCATTCGACGTGTTCAGGGGCCCTCTACCAGTTCAGGGGCCCTTTCGGTCTGGTCAGGGGCCCCTCTGACATGCACAGGGCTCTTTTGAACGTACAAGGGGCCCTCTGGTCTTTCAGAGAGGGCCCTGGTAGCTCTAAAGGGCCTCTGAAGTGCTCTAAACTCTCTAAAGACCACGCTTCGCGTGGTAAAGAGCCAATGATAACGCGCTTCGCGCGGTCTCGTCGGCCCTTTTCGGCGCGCTGCGCGCACCGAAAAGGGCCCTCGCGCGCCGAAAAGCGCCTCGCGCGCCGAAAAAGAAGAAAAAACTCCCCCTGGCCTACAGGGGGAGGGGCGGCTGCACCCGCCGCCCCCTCCCTCCTTGGCTACGTGCCTGCCAGGGGCCCCTCCAGTCTGGCTAGGAACTCATCCGGCATGTTCAAGGGCCCTTCCGACCGGCCCAGGGACCCTTTCGGTCTAGCCAGGGGCTCCTGACTTGCCCAGGAGCCCCTCCGATCTGCCCAGCGACTCTTCTCGTCGGACTGCGCTGGCTGCTTTGTCGCCTTGCGACATGCTGCTCTGAGGGCCCTTCGACATGCCCTGGGGCCCCTCCGAGCTGACAGGGGCCCAGTTGGCATGTTCAGGGGCCCTTCTGACCCGCCTAGAGGCCCTTTCGGTCTGGTCAGGGGCCCCTCTGACCTGCACAGGGGCCCTTTAAACTTCCCAGGGGCCCTCTGGTCTGTCCAGGAGCACTCCAACCTGTTCAGGGGCCCTTATGACCTAGCAATGGACTGCGCTGGCTGCTTTGTCGCCCTGCCGACATGCTCAGGGGCCTCTTGACCTGCCCAGGGGCTCCTCTGTGCTATCTAGGGGGCCCATTCGACGTGTTCAGGAGGCCCTCTGACCCGCTCAGGGGCCCTTTCGGTCTGGACAGGGGCCCCTTTGACATGCTCAGGGCTCTTTTGAACGTCCAAGGGGCCCTCTGGTCTTTCAGAGAGGGCCCTGGTCTCCAGGGGGCCCTAAAGGGCCTCTGAAGTGCTCTAAACTCTCTAAAGACCACGCTTCGCGTGGTAAAGAGCCCATGATATCGCGCTTCGCGCGGTCTCGTCGGCCTTTTTCGGCGTGCACAGCGCGCCGAAACAGGCCCTCCTGGCCTCCAAGGGGGGGGGGGGGGGGCGAACCCGCCGCCCCCTTGGCTATGTGCCTGATCTCAGATGACATCAAAACGTTCCGAAGGTGGAACGACGAGCACCGTTCAGGGACGCATATTCGCGCGCCATATCCCGATCAGGAACCTCTCGCGTCTCCTGATGGACATGGCACTTGGCAGACTGCCACAGAGTTGAGCGAACCCGCCGCCCCCTTGGCTATGTGCCTGATCTCAGATGACATCAAAACGTTCCGAAGGTGGAACGACGAGCACCGTTCAGGGACGCATATTCGCGCGCCATATCCCGATCAGGAACCTCGCGCGTCTCCTGATGGACATGGCACTTGGCAGACTGCCACAGAGTTGAGCTTGCGCTGCTTCATCGCGCCCCGAGACAGTCTGAGAGAACATTCAGTTCGTCCGCCCGCCAGGCTGGCCGAAAAGGGCCCAGCTGGCGGTTGGAGGAGCAGTTGCCCCCCCCCCCCCCTGTGGCGCCGGCCCTGCCTTTTTGAAAAGTTGAAAATTCTGCTACCCGCCAACTACCCACTTCAGCCAAATGATTGCTTGTGCTACCCACAACTACCCACGTGGGTAGTAACTAACCACGTCTCGTAGGTAAGCGGGTAGAAAAGTGGCACCTCTATTGTGGAGCATGTATGGTGGTGTGATATAAACGTCACTGAAAACCAGTGGCGTACCCAGGATTCACCCCAGGAGGGGGCAATTTTTGCTCAGGAGGCATAAGGTACACCCACCAAAACAAAACTCACCGGATTGGCCCACTGTATTTTTAGAGGTGCATATTTTCAGATTTTTTTAAAAATAAAAATATAATTTTGTCTACCAAAGGGGGCACGTACGGACCTTCAGGGGGGGGGGTGCAATTGTCCCGTTTGTCCCCCCCCCCCCCCCTCCTTGGGTACGCCTATGCTGAAAACCCTGTCATATTTTATTGTGCATACACCAAAAGTGTGTTCACCCTAGTATCACACTACATTGATGCGACATTTCCTTTCGGTTTAGATCATGCTGAAATGTAACGTCACAGTGCTACAACGAATCAATATAGATTCAACGGCATTTTTCATTGATTTCACGTTGCGTATTTGTTGATAACTGGTAGATGGGCAACGCTGTGCATCTCGACCAGAATACGATCTCATCTCAACATTAAAGTTAAAGGAAATAGTTCACCTTGGACATTTTTTACCAAACACGATTCGATTCGATTTTTTAATACAATTTCTTTTTATATTGTCAAAAATGGCCTTATATTGCGCCGATTCAGGACAGAAGGCCGTACATTTGTATTGTTTATCAAAACTATATGCATACTCTCTGAGTCGGGGAGTCCTGACGTCACGCGAATGTAAAAAATGGTTCAGCCAATCAGATTCGAAAGTAGCCGCGTAAGGATAGACTCGCATTGGAGATGTGCCAACCGGCGGCCGGCGGTTCGCTTGCTAGCACTAGCTGCAAGCTGATTGGCTGATGGTATAGCCACTGCCCGGGCTAGAACCAGTACAACATTCTTTCGCCAGCACTGCATTCCTTCGCCAAAAAAAAAAAAATATATTCTGCTGGAGTCTTTTCAGTCAAGAAAACTTGCAGATAGGGGTTTCCCAACACGGGCTACAAAACTGCTATCTCAGTTTAAAACTAATGCTAAAGGTGAACTATTCCCTTTAAGCTCAGTGTCTCATGAGAACATCTATATATTAAAAAGCAAGCCTTGAACAGCATGACAGCCTCAAATAAATCGAACGTGTACATTGTATTTAATGTTGTGTGGTTACAGCCAAATGACATCGCCTTAAAGGAAATAGTTCACCTTGTAAATGTTTTACCCAACACGATTTGATTATATTTTTAATACAATTTCTTTTTATATTGAATAAAAATGGCCTTATATCGCGCCGATTCAGTACAGAAGGCCGTATTTTTTTCTTGTTTATCAAAACTATATGCATACTCTGAGGCAGAGTCCTGACGTCACGCGAATGTAAACAATGGTTCAGCCAATCAGATTCGAAAGTAGTCGCGTAAAGATAGACTCGCATTGGAGATGTGCCAACCGGCGGCCGGCGATCACTTGCTA
>JAXIVJ010010499.1:37500-46966 GCA_036785665.1 Chirona hameri
CTATATCTATCTGATATCTATATCTGATATCTATATCTATCTGATATCTACATCTATCCGATATCTATATCTGATATCTATATCTATCTGATATCTATATCTATCTGATATCTATATCTGATATCTATATCTATCTGATATCTATATCTGATATCTATATCTATCTGATATCTATATCTGATATCTATATCTATCTGATATCTATATCTGATATCTATATCTATCTGATATCTATATCTGATATCTATATCTATCTGATATCTATATCTGATATCTATATCTATCTGATATTTATATCTGATATCTATATCTATCTGATATCTATATCTGATATCTATATTTATCTGATATCTATATCTGATATCTATATCTATCTGATATCTATATCTGATATCTATATCTGATATCTATATCTGATATCTATATCTGATATCTATATCTGATATCTATATCTGATATCTATATCTGATATCTATATCTGATATCTATATCTATATCTGATGTCTGATATCTATATCTATATCTGATATCTATATCTATCTGATATCTATATCTATCTGATATCTATATCTATCTGATATCTATATCTATCTGATATCTATATCTATCTGATATCTATATCTATCTGATATCTATATCTATCTGATATCTATATCTATCTGATATCTATATCTATCTGATATATATATATCTGATATCTATATCTATCTGATATCTATATCTGATATCTGATATCTGATATCTGATATCTATATCTGATATCTATATCTATATCTGATATCTATATCTATATCTGATATCTATATCTATCTGATATCTATATCTATCTGATATCTATATCTATCTGATATCTATATCTATCTGATATCTATATCTATCTGATATCTATATCTATCTGATATCTATATCTATCTGATATCTATATCTATCTGATATCTATATCTGATATCTATATCTATCTGATATCTATATCTATCTGATATCTATATCTATCTGATATCTATATCTATCTGATATCTATATCTATCTGATATCTATATCTTATATCTATATCTATCTGATATCTATATCTGATATCTGATATATCTATCTATCTATATCTATCTGATATCTATATCTGATATCTATATCTATCTGATATCTATATCTGATATCTATATCTATCCGATATCTATATCTGATATCTATATCTATCTGATATCTATATCTGATATCTATATCTATCTGATATCTATATCTGATATCTATTTCTATCTGATATCTATATCTGATATCTATATCTATCTGATATCTATATCTGATATCTATATCTATCTGATATCTATATCTGATATCTATATCTGATATCTATATCTGATATCTATATCTATCTGATATCTATATCTGATATCTATATCTATCTGATATCTATATCTGATATCTATATCTATCTGATATCTATATCTGATATCTATATTTATCTGATATCTATATCTGATTCTATATCTATCTGATATCTATATCTATCTGATATCTATATCTATCTGATATCTATATCTGATTTTGTTTATTTGTTTATTGCACATAATCAGCCACAGGCAACATCACCCACTAACGGCCGAAGTCAATAAAACCCCACCACCCACCCACCCCACCCAACATGCACACTCACATACACACGCACATATATACACACACAAATATGCCTATATGTAAACATAAAAATTAGTTCGCTGATGAATAAATAAATTATAACAAAGATAAATAAAAGCATGTATAAATAAAAGTACACGGCTGTAAAGCAGAGTCGCCTAAAATATTATGAGTGTAAACATCGACACACATATATCTATCTGATATCTATATCTGATATCTATATCTGATATCTATATCTGATATCTATATCTGATATCTATATCTGATATCTATATCTGATATCTATATCTGATATCTATATCTGATATCTATATCTATATCTGATATCTATATCTATATCTGATATCTATATCTATATTTGATATCTATATCTATCTGATATCTATATCTGATATCTATATCTATCTGATATCTATATCTATCTGATATCTATATCTATCTGATATATATATCTATCTGATATCTATATCTATCTGATATCTATATCTGATATCTGATATCTGATATCTATATCTGATATCTGAATCTGATATATATATATATATATATATATATATATATATCTGATATCTATATCTATATCTGATATCTATATCTATCTGATATCTATATCTATCTGATATCTATATCTATCTGATATCTATATCTATCTGATATCTATATCTATCTGATATCTATATCTATCTGATATCTATATCTGATATCTATATCTATCTGATATCTATATCTATCTGATATCTATATCTATCTGATATCTATATCTATCTGATATCTATATCTGATATCTATATCTGATATCTATATCTATCTGATATCTATATCTGATATCTATATCTATCTGATATCTATATATATCTGATATCTATATATATCTGATATCTATATCTGATATCTATATCTATCTGATATATATATATATCTGATATCTATATCTATCTGATATCTATATCTGATATCTATATCTATCTGATATCTATATCTGATATCTATATCTGATATCTATATCTATCTGATATCTATATCTGATATATATATCTGATATCTATATCTGATATCTATATCTGATATCTATATCTATCTGATATCTATATCTGATATCTATATCTGATATCTATATATGATATCTATATCTGATATCTATATCTATCTGATATCTGAATCTGATATCTATATCTATATCTGATATCTAATATCTGAATCTGATATCTATATCTATATCTGATATCTATATCTATATCTGATATCTATATCTATATCTGATATCTATATCTATATCTGATATCTATATCTATATCTGATATCTATATCTATCTGATATCTATATCTGATATCTATATCTATCTGATATCTATATCTGATATCTATATCTGATATCTATATCTGATATCTATATCTGATATCTATATCTGATATCTATATCTGATATCTATATCTGATATCTATATCTGATATCTATATCTGATATCTATATCTGATATCTATATCTGATATCTATATCTGATATCTATATCTGATATCTATATCTGATATCTATATCTGATATCTGATATCTGATATCTGATATCTGATATCTGATATCTGATATCTGATATCTGATATCTGATATCTGATATCTGATATCTGATATCTGATATCTGATATCTGATATCTGATATCTGATATCTGATATCTGATATCTGAATCTGATATCTGATATCTATATCTGATATCTGATATCTATATCTGATATCTATATCTATATCTGATATCTATATCTATATCTATATCTATATCTATATCTGATATCTATATCTATATCTGATATCTATATCTATATCTGATATTTATATCTATATCTGATATCTATATCTGATATCTATATCTATATCTGATATCTATATCTGATATCTATATCTATATCTGATATCTATATCTATATCTGATATCTATATCTATCTGATATCTATATCTATCTGATATCTATATCTGATATCTATATCTGATATCTATATCTGATATCTATATCTATCTGATATCTGATATCTGAATCTGATATCTGATATCTGATATATGATATCTGAATCTGATATCTGATATCTGAATCTGATATCTGATATCTGAATCTGATATATGATATCTGAATCTGATATCTGATATCTGAATCTGATATCTGATATCTGAATCTGATATCTGATATCTGAATCTGATATCTATATCTGATATTTATATCTATCTGATATCTATATCTATATCTATCTGATATCTATATCTATATCTATCTGATATCTATATCTATCTGATATCTATATCTATATCTATCTGATATCTATATCTATATCTATCTGATATCTATATCTATATCTATCTGATATCTATATCTATATCTATCTGATATCTATATCTATCTGATATCTATATCTATATCTATCTGATATCTATATCTATATCTATCTGATATCTATATCTATATCTATATCTATCTGATATCTATATCTATATCTATCTGATATCTATCTGATATCTATATCTATATCTATCTGATATCTATATCTATATCTATCTGATATCTATATCTATATCTATCTGATATCTATATCTATATCTATCTGATATCTATATCTATATCTATCTGATATCTATATCTATATCTATCTGATATCTATATCTATATCTATCTGATATCTATATCTATATCTATCTGATATCTATATCTATATCTATCTGATATCTATATCTATATCTATCTGATATCTATATCTATATCTATCTGATATCTATATCTATATCTATCTGATATCTATATCTATATCTATCTGATATCTATATCTATATCTATCTGATATCTATATCTATATCTATCTGATATCTATATCTATATCTATCTGATATCTATATCTATATCTATCTGATATCTATATCTATATCTATCTGATATCTATATCTATATCTATCTGATATCTATATCTATATCTATCTGATATCTATATCTATATCTATCTGATATCTATATCTATATCTATCTGATATCTATATCTATATCTATCTGATATCTATATCTATATCTATCTGATATCTATATCTATATCTATCTGATATCTATATCTATATCTATCTGATATCTATATCTATATCTATCTGATATCTATATCTATATCTATCTGATATCTATATCTATATCTATCTGATATCTATATCTATATCTATCTGATATCTATATCTATATCTATCTGATATCTATATCTATATCTATCTGATATCTATATCTATCTGATATCTACATCTATATCTATCTGATATCTATATCTATATCTATCTGATATCTATATCTATATCTATCTGATATCTATATCTATATCTATCTGATATCTATATCTATATCTATCTGATATCTATATCTATATCTATCTGATATCTATATCTATATCTATCTGATATCTATATCTATATCTATATCTATCTGATATCTATATCTATATCTATATCTATCTGATATCTATATCTATATCTATATCTATATCTATATCTATATCTATATCTATATCTATATCTATATCTATCTGCCCCTGTATCTGTATCTGTATCTGTATCTGTCCGCCCCTGTAGCTCAGTGGGAGAACGCTGGACTTCTGACCTATCCCGGTAGTGGCAGCCCGGGTTCGAGTCGCTTCGGCGCTCGCTATTTGCTCCTGACTGGGATGACCTGCGGCTGGTGGCAGCGGTCGCACTCAAGGTCAGGTGACGTCAGTGAGCGGGGCGGACCGTGTCCAGGTATCTCGGGCACGTTAAACTTTCGTCTCTAAATTCTGCCGGGCAACAGGAATTGCGCGATCGGGTGGTGAGGTCAGAACCTGCACAACAAGCTCTGCTTAGCGCGGGTCCTGACCTCGGAAATCCATCCATACAAAACATTCGGACTAAATTTATAAAAAAAATATCTATATCTATATCTATATCGATATCTATATCTAAATCGATATCTATATCTAAATCGATATCTATATCTAAATCGATATCTGAATCTAAATCGATATCTGAATCTATATCGATATCTGAATCTATATCGATATCTGAATCTATATCGATATCTGAATCTATATCGATATCTGAATCTATATCGATATCTGAATCTATATCGATATCTGAATCTATATCGATATCGATATCTGAATCTATATCGATATCTGAATCTATATCGATATCGATATCTGAATCTATATCGATATCGATATCGATATCGATATCGATATCGATATCGATATCGATATCGATATCGATATCGATATCGATATCGATATCTATATCTATATCTATATCTATCTGCTATCTGCTATCTGCTATCTGCTATCTGCTATCTGCTATCTGCTATCTGCTATCTGCTATCTGCTATCTGCTATCTGCTATCTGCTATCTGCTATCTGCTATCTGCTATCTGCTATCTGCTATCTGCTATCTGCTATCTGCTATCTGCTATCTGCTATCTGCTATCTGCTATCTGCTATCTGCTATCTGCTATCTGCTATCTGCTATCTGCTATCTGCTATCTGCTATCTGCTATCTGCTATCTGCTATCTGCTATCTGCTATCTGCTATCTGCTATCTGCTATCTGCTATCTGCTATCTGCTATCTGCTATCTGCTATCTGCTATCTGCTATCTGCTATCTGCTATCTGCTATCTGCTATCTGCTATCTGCTATCTGCTATCTGCTATCTGCTATCTGCTATCTGCTATCTGCTATCTGCTATCTGCTATCTGCTATCTGCTATCTGCTATCTGCTATCTGCTATCTGCTATCTGCTATCTGCTATCTGCTATCTGCTATCTGCTATCTGCTATCTGCTATCTGCTATCTGCTATCTGCTATCTGCTATCTGCTATCTGCTATCTGCTATCTGCTATCTGCTATCTGCTATCTGCTATCTGCTATCTGCTATCTGCTATCTGCTATCTGCTATCTGCTATCTGCTATCTGCTATCTGCTATCTGCTATCTGCTATCTGCTATCTGCTATCTGCTATCTGCTATCTGCTATCTGCTATCTGCTATCTGCTATCTGCTATCTGCTATCTGCTATCTGCTATCTGCTATCTGCTATCTGCTATCTGCTATCTGCTATCTGCTATCTGCTATCTGCTATCTGCTATCTGCTATCTGCTATCTGCTATCTGCTATCTGCTATCTGCTATCTGCTATCTGCTATCTGCTATCTGCTATCTGCTATCTGCTATCTGCTATCTGCTATCTGCTATCTGCTATCTGCTATCTGCTATCTGCTATCTGCTATCTGCTATCTGCTATCTGCTATCTGCTATCTGCTATCTGCTATCTGCTATCTGCTATCTGCTATCTGCTATCTGCTATCTGCTATCTGCTATCTGCTATCTGCTATCTGCTATCTGCTATCTGCTATCTGCTATCTGCTATCTGCTATCTGCTATCTGCTATCTGCTATCTGCTATCTGCTATCTGCTATCTGCTATCTGCTATCTGCTATCTGCTATCTGCTATCTGCTATCTGCTATCTGCTATCTGCTATCTGCTATCTGCTATCTGCTATCTGCTATCTGCTATCTGCTATCTGCTATCTGCTATCTGCTATCTGCTATCTGCTATCTGCTATCTGCTATCTGCTATCTGCTATCTGCTATCTGCTATCTGCTATCTGCTATCTGCTATCTGCTATCTGCTATCTGCTATCTGCTATCTGCTATCTGCTATCTGCTATCTGCTATCTGCTATCTGCTATCTGCTATCTGCTATCTGCTATCTGCTATCTGCTATCTGCTATCTGCTATCTGCTATCTGCTATCTGCTATCTGCTATCTGCTATCTGCTATCTGCTATCTGCTATCTGCTATCTGCTATCTGCTATCTGCTATCTGCTATCTGCTATCTGCTATCTGCTATCTGCTATCTGCTATCTGCTATCTGCTATCTGCTATCTGCTATCTGCTATCTGCTATCTGCTATCTGCTATCTGCTATCTGCTATCTGCTATCTGCTATCTGCTATCTGCTATCTGCTATCTGCTATCTGCTATCTGCTATCTGCTATCTGCTATCTGCTATCTGCTATCTGCTATCTGCTATCTGCTATCTGCTATCTGCTATCTGCTATCTGCTATCTGCTATCTGCTATCTGCTATCTGCTATCTGCTATCTGCTATCTGCTATCTGCTATCTGCTATCTGCTATCTGCTATCTGCTATCTGCTATCTGCTATCTGCTATCTGCTATCTGCTATCTGCTATCTGCTATTCTGCTATCTGCTATCTGCTATCTGCTATCTGCTATCTGCTATCTGCTATCTGCTATCTGCTATCTGCTATCTGCTATCTGCTATCTGCTATCTGCTATCTGCTATCTGCTATCTGCTATCTGCTATCTGCTATCTGCTATCTGCTATCTGCTATCTGCTATCTGCTATCTGCTATCTGCTATCTGCTATCTGCTATCTGCTATCTGCTATCTGCTATCTGCTATCTGCTATCTGCTATCTGCTATCTGCTATCTGCTATCTGCTATCTGCTATCTGCTATCTGCTATCTGCTATCTGCTATCTGCTATCTGCTATCTGCTATCTGCTATCTGCTATCTGCTATCTGCTATCTGCTATCTGCTATCTGCTATCTGCTATCTGCTATCTGCTATCTGCTATCTGCTATCTGCTATCTGCTATCTGCTATCTGCTATCTGCTATCTGCTATCTGCTATCTGCTATCTGCTATCTGCTATCTGCTATCTGCTATCTGCTATCTGCTATCTGCTATCTGCTATCTGCTATCTGCTATCTGCTATCTGCTATCTGCTATCTGCTATCTGCTATCTGCTATCTGCTATCTGCTATCTGCTATCTGCTATCTGCTATCTGCTATCTGCTATCTGCTATCTGCTATCTGCTATCTGCTATCTGCTATCTGCTATCTGCTATCTGCTATCTGCTATCTGCTATCTGCTATCTGCTATCTGCTATCTGCTATCTGCTATCTGCTATCTGCTATCTGCTATCTGCTATCTGCTATCTGCTATCTGCTATCTGCTATCTGCTATCTGCTATCTGCTATCTGCTATCTGCTATCTTGCTATCTGCTATCTGCTATCTGCTATCTGCTATCTGCTATCTGCTATCTGCTATCTGCTATCTGCTATCTGCTATCTGCTATCTGCTATCTGCTATCGTGCTCGCTTCTGCTATCTGCTATCTGCTATCTGCTATCTGCTATCTGCTATCTGCTATCTGCTATCTGCTATCTGCTATCTGCTATTGCTATCTGCTATCTGCTATCTGCTATCTGCTCTGCTATCTGCTATCTGCTATCTGCTATCTGCTATCTGCTATCTGCTATCTGCTATCTGCTATCTGCTATCTGCTATCTGCTATCTGCTATCTGCTATCTGCTATCTGCTATCTGCTATCTGCTATCTGCTATCTGCTATCTGCTATCTGCTATCTGCTATCTGCTATCTGCTATCTGCTATCTGCTATCTGCTATCTGCTATCTGCTATCTGCTATCTGCTATCTGCTATCTGCTATCTGCTATCTGCTATCTGCTATCTGCTATCTGCTATCTGCTATCTGCTATCTGCTATCTGCTATCTGCTATCTGCTATCTGCTATCTGCTATCTGCTATCTGCTATCTGCTATCTGCTATCTGCTATCTGCTATCTGCTATCTGCTATCTGCTATCTGCTATCTGCTATCTGCTATCTGCTATCTGCTATCTGCTATCTGCTATCTGCTATCTGCTATCTGCTATCTGCTATCTGCTATCTGCTATCTGCTATCTGCTATCTGCTATCTGCTATCTGCTATCTGCTATCTGCTATCTCTAGCTAATCTGCTACTCTCGCT
>JAXIVJ010010500.1:0-46961 GCA_036785665.1 Chirona hameri
ATATATATATATATATATATATATATATATATATATATATATATATATATATATATATATATATATATTATATATATATATATATATATATATATATATATATATATATATATATATATATATATATATATATATATATATATATATATATATATATATATTATATATATATATATATATATATATATATATATATATATATATATATATATATATATATATATATATATATATATATATATATATATCTCTTCTAAAGTATGGGTAACTCATGAAGTATTTTTTTATTATTGTTTTTGGGTTATTTATAACCAGCTGCGAAGAAAGGAACGTCACCGCTGCATCTCTGAGGTAAAACTGGCCCAGAAACATGCGTTTGTATGTATATTCATCAATTTCAAATTTTGACCTTATGTGACCTGACCTTGGCCTGAGTTTGACACTAACTTCACTTGAATGAAGTCAGGTGGTAAAATGACTATCACTATCGAATTATACGTCTAACATAACCCATATAACATATGTCGCATGACTTTCGTATATATTTTGCACATGGTGACCTTTTGTGACATTGACCTTGACCTTTGGCCAACAATCTTACTTTAGCTCATGCGAGATGTGTATTATACCTTTGAGAGCACTTTGGGTGATCAAGATCGCAATCGAAGGCTTTGAATGGATAGTACCATACACTCAAATATATCGATTTGACCTTTGACCTGACATGTGACCTCAATGTGAAGCTTTCGGGAATGCTTTAGATGTGCTTCATTGAGAGCTTTCGAATACCGCCTTGCGCATCTCACTGCGATCATTACTTCGGAAGACCCCCCCCCCCCCCCCCAGTCAATGGCGTTCGGCTGAGACCTCTAGTCAAGGGCGGGTTAATTATTTTGACAGATGACAGCCAGAATGGACGTGTGGCTAAATTTCCAATTTAGCTTGAAAATTACATCTTTACCTACACATATGCGTACCCAAGGGGGAAGGCAAACGGGAAATTCCCCCCCCCCCTCCTAAAGTTCCGTACGCGCCCCCCTTTGCCGTATGTGTCCCTTTGGAAAAGGGTCCGAAGGGGCCCTTCTTCCATTTTTATTTCGAAAAAATGAATACTTTTTCATTTTTATGAAAAATGTTGAAAATATGCCCCTCTATAAATATAGTGGGCCAAATCCGGTGAGTTTTGTTGTGTGTGGGTACCTATGGCTTATGCCCCCTGATACAAAATTGCCCCCCTCCTGGAGTGAATCCTGGGTACGACACTACCTCCATGAAATTTACATCATAGTTTAAAATGCCTACTTTTTCACTGTATTGGTGTTACTTACAGGAAGGTTCAAATGAATATGACATGACATTCATTCATTAGTCATGTTACTTGGTTTAAGGTTTTGGAGTAATGTCCAACACTAATCCATCCTTTTGTCCAGTTCATCTAAGCTCCAAAATATATGCTGAAAACTGGGACAGTGAATATCTTTAGGGAGATAATCACCTTTTTCACAAAAATGGAGGTGGCACCTGCAATCGATAGACGAGGCCAAAATATGATGTAACTTCATCACATTTTGCCTATAAACGTTCCTACCGAAAGATATTGGCAGTTCCATACCGACAAGCGAGCCACGCTTATATCGGTCGGTACTCAGCAAGTACTCGGTAGCGAATTCAGTAAATTAGCCTCCCTAAGCATTGTTATTTATCATGAAGGTATGCAATATGTGTCCTGCACTCTTATCTTTTGCGAATATGTGCCAAACTTTTATAAACAACCAACAATCATTTGAAAAAAGTGCATTGCAATCGGCAGTTTAGGTTGGCCCCGGACTGCAACTTATTTAGCATCGGCGATTTGTTTATAAGTGCCAATTCAACAACGTTGAATATATTGATGCAAAAGTGCCCAGATGTTGCACTTTCCAATAGTGGAGGGAAAATACCGATCATTAATTTTCCCAAACTTCCAACTTTGAATTAGGGAATAATTGTATTTAATTCTTAAATTTAGATCACATCATTTGAATACCATAACGGTGGCGAAATAAATTGTTGCTAACAAAATACAAAGGTGATTATCTCCCTTTAAGAGCCTCTGTGCGATTTTCAAAAATGGAATCAATTCGGCAAAACTAGCAGTGATAATGTCATATAACAATGCGCATGCTTTTATTGAAAAATAGGCGTATTTGACCTGCGTCGGTTTCCGCTACTGTGTGCTTTCTTTCATTTGCAGCATCTCGCTATGATCATGATACTTGTTATCGAAAGCTTTGCGACCTATGTCCTATAATATAAAACATGGTTTGAGTTATTATTGTCATTATACACCATCTATCATGAATCAGTTACAATAACTGATTCATGATAGATGTATATGTGTAAATGTATATGTGTGTGCAGCTGGTCGCATGGCCTATAACAGGGGTGGAGCTTCTCCAGAAAAGTGGGGGGCTGAGCTGGGAAAGTCGCTTAAAGTACCATGGAAATCCACAAAAATACAGATTTGTCCCCGGTATTGACCGACCCACTTCCTCGTTAAGGTTGAGGGGGGGGGGGGTGAAGCCACCTCAACTGAATAGGATACTACATCCCTGGCCTATAACTTGGACAGAACTGTTCAAATGTGCATCTCGCCAACAATTATAACCTGTTTAAACTTGCCCCCCCCCCCCCCCCCCCAGTGGCCGTTGTTTGCCTTGACTGGGGGGGGGGGGGGGTGCCCCTCTAGTTAGCATGTTAGACGAGTCCCTGGTTCTTTTTGTGCCCCATCCATCAAATGCATCGTAAGTCTTCTAGAGAGCGAAATTGTCGTGACTCCAATGTAGATTTCTTGACGAAGCCTACAATCTTCGTGTGGACATATCAATTGATAAACCACATTGGTGCACTTCAACTTGTCTTTACTCGTGTTGAGATTGTTTTTCATTACTAAGTTTCGTGTTTTCTTGTTTTGATAGTAAACAAGTTCTTGTTTTGATAGTAAGTTCAAGTTTTGGGTTTTTGTCTATGCATTTCACCTTCTTTTGTATGATACTACGTACGATTCGTTCGTCAACTTTGTACGCTGAACTCATCAAGTTACGGTAATAGAGTTGAACGTAGCTAATTGTTTGACCCTGCATGACACTGATTGACATACTTCTTTAGCTGCGCTTCAATCTCCGTATCTACTGCCTTATTTGAATAGCTGTTGTTCACTAAGACCTCCTTTACTCTACACAAAATTCAGAGTGTAAAAGTTCATATGTAGAGCATATCTATTATATTGCAGAGCATATCTATTAGCATATCTAGCATATCTATTATATTGCAGAGCATGTAGAGCATATCTACTATATTGCTCTTCTCACAAAGGCTCTTATCACGCTCACTTTATATTTTTCAGGGCATTCGTTTTTTGCGTTCATTACGTCCCCTGTGTTTGTGGGCTTACGGAAAACACTAGTGGTGAATTTACCATCTCTACTATCCACTAGGACGTCTAAAAATGACGTTTGTCAATGCTCTTTTCAAAAGAGAAACGTAAGACAGAGTTGTTCTCCAGACTAGCTATCAAGCTTTGTAAATGTTCATTGCTCCGCACTTCTACAAAAAAAAAATAATCTACATACCTGCAGTAGGTCGAAGGCGCAAGATTGGTATCATTTAAAGCTTTGTTCTCAACAAAACACATGTATAAGTTAGCGAAGAGTGGCCCCAGAGACAAACTTATTGCCACACCTTCTTTTTGCAAGTACAGTTTTCCATCTGGACCGCGAAATAGAGATTCGGTGGTGCAGGCACGAAACAGTTTCTCTAAGAGCGCTTTAGATAGCTTTGACGGAGGCAGTTTGCTGCTACGTTTATCGTATACTTCATCAAGAATTATCTTGATGGTATCCTCGACTGGAACGTTAGTGAAAAGGCTTTCCACGTCGATAGACGCTGTGTCGCCCTGTGGCCTCTTAGCCCGCAAGATATCTACACATTCTTCTACTGATTCTATAGAGTGCTGTGCTGGTATGTACGGTTTTATGAGTGTGCTAAGTCGCTTTGCTGAGTTGAAAGTTGGAGTGTGAATCTGCGATATGATTGGCCTTAACGGTTTGCCCGGCTTCTGTGTTTTTACATTGCCATATGCATAAGCAGGAGAATACTCACCAGTTATTTTGACAAAATGTACACCGCCATTCACCGCATTATAACTGACAATAACTCGATTCGCTTTAGCCTTGAGTGCATCAATAGGGTCTTTTTTGATAGGTTCAAACTTGCTTTCGTCTCCCAGTATGTCCTGCATTTCAGTATGTTAAGTCCAAGGTTTAGGAATTGGTGCTGCGCTTCGGTGAGATGCACAGAAGACAGATAGACGTAGCCGTGCAAATGTTCCAAGAAACTTTCACGCATATATGGCGGCGATCTCAAACTTCGTGAGAGCTAGCAAGGCTACGTCAATCTGTCTTCTGTGCATCGCACCGAAGCGCAGCATCAATTCCTAAACCTTGGACTTAACTGCCATACTCAATCGCCCACCAATTTGACTGAGAAGAAGGCGGAGTTAGAACTTCTCTACCAAGATGTTCTCAGACTTGAAAAAGATAAGAAAGTTGAAGTTAGTCCGAATTTGCGTAATGAGCTCATAGGTGAAGGCGCTAAACTACGGGGCAATTCGCAGTGAGCTAATTGACGAAAGAGCTAAGAGAGGCAGCAAAACAGCTCAGAGAAGATGAAAGAATTGGCATCCGGAAGGCCGATAAGTCTTCTGTTTTCGTCATCCTCGATCGCGATGAGTATTTACAGAAAATTCAGAACATACTGGGAGACGAAAGCAAGTTTGCACCTGTCAAAGGAGACCCTACTCGCGATGGCACTCAAGGCTAAAGTGAATCGTGCTATTGTCAGTGCTAATGCGGTGAATGGCGGTGTACATTTTGTCAACATAACCGGTGAGTATTCTCCTGGTTATGCATATGGCAATGTAAAAACAGAAGCCGGGCAAACCGTTAAGGCCAATCATATCGCAGAGTCACACTCCAACTTTTAACAACTTAGCAAAGCGACCTAACACGTACGGTGGCGCTCGGCGCGCCGCGGCACCACGGCGCGTTCTCTCACGGTGTAATGTGATACCCGCCCGCCCTGGGTCTGCCGCCCTCACATCATCACCCCATATGTATCTTTCATCAACACCTAATGGCTACCAGAATTCGGCGGGACGGGAGGGCGGGAGGGCACGGGTTTTGTTAGTCCTCGAGTAACCGATGTCATTGTACAGCTTCAAACCAACCCAAGAGACGTTTTATTAGTGGACCGCCGGCTTAAACGCGAACATTTTGAGCATACATGTGACGACGGTGGTCGTTGGAGCCGATTCAGTGGCTGTTAGTTGTATTCTACTGGTCCATATTGCACTGGGCTACAAGTGGAATGATTCAAAACTATGCCAGTCTCTATCGAGCAAGGTGCATTGTGTATTTGAGTATGGGTACGTAAGCCGGTTTTTCTGGGAAATACGCGTTGTCTCATTTTGAGCTCTCATTTTGAGCATCCATGTGACGACGGTGGTCGTTGGAGCCGATTCAGTGGCTGTTAGTTGTATTCTACTGGTCTATATTGCACTGGCTACAAGTGGCATGATTCAAAACCGTACCAGTCTCTATCGAGCAGGATGCATTGTGTATTTGAGTATAGGTACGTAAGCCGGTTTTTCTGGGAAATACGCACTGTCTCATTAAAGAGCGCAAAAACGATTGGTGTGAATGTGACATTGTTAGACTATGCTGAAGCATTTCTGTTCAAACAGCTTACTGATCGGTCATGATAACCTGTTGTCAGATTTTCTGTCTTAGTCTTTGTAGCAAATTGTCATGTACCTGTTCGGGCATCAATTAACCACATTTTGCAATGTTTTTTTACTTCGGGTCACTTCAGGTCATGTCACCAGGTCGCATTAAGTGACCCCATCTCCCCCAAAAAATAACATTCGGGCCCAGGCAACAGCGTTTGTCCCGAGCAGTTTTAAACTCACATAATTGAATTAGGCTTAAGTACCTACAAATCGCATATCTTGGATTTGTGTATATCTGTGACGTAAGGTCAGGTCGGTTCCGTGACCTCCCCATTATATGTCAATATGAAAATATGCAAATCCCTCCCATTCAGAGAATACGCATTACATCAGACCAATTATTTCAGGATCATGTTTGTATAGCTCATTCTTGATGACCCTATGCAACTGTTGCTCAGTGACCCCTACAAGGTCATCTTAGGTCAACTGAGGTCAAAACAGAACAAAGTGCTCCTTCACATTGGAAAAAACGTTGAAGAATCGCCCGCCCGGTTCCCGATCCAATAAGGGCGTTTTACTGGTGTGTAGGTACATACATATACTTACCGTATCTAAGCGAGGTCCAAAATCCCTACTCCAGCTGGCAAAACAGCTAAACACCCTGATAATATGTACCATATGCTCCATATGTACCGAAAATCTACTCACTAAAATCGTCATACCCAAATCAATGCAGACCCAGCTAAAACACGAAGGAAATATGCGGGCTCCTACGGTTCCCATGGCCCAGCAGAAGCGAACATTTTTCCCGCCAGCAGGCAAGGCTACCGCCAGCGCGCACAGCCCGGCGCTGCCGGGCGAGCGACTGAGACCCCGCGGGCGGCGGAGCGCCGCCGCGCCCGGCCCGTCAGTGCCGCCGCCGCAGCGGCGCCACTGGCACTGCCGGGTTCCACTGTACACCACTCCCCTCTGTCGAAAGACATTACTCAACTAGCGTCGCTCCACCGGCTATGGTGAGACATCTACCGGGCGATATTTGAACCAATAGTTCCCGGAAGGTAGATGTCCTCGGTGTTCTATTTTTGGAGGCCGCAAGCTTTGGCTGCGACTACTTTGTATGTGGCTGGATACCACGAGTTTGGCTGCTGCTAGCTTGGTTCATGACGATGTTCCCTACCCGGGCGAAATTTGGATGTCGCAAGCGTTGGACGGTGCTGTTTTGTATGGTACAAGCATTGAATGCTCCAACTTTGAACGCTTCCATATACACCCGGCTCCAGAGCTCATCAAATGTAAAACAAACTATTTTTTAGCAAAAGAGTTTTCACAAATTACTTTTTACCTGAATATGATAAGGAACTAATTTTGACGTCATCGTGTTTGTCTCGTCAAGGCGCTTCGAATCATGTTCATGGTGACCAGGTTAGGTCAACTTAGATATTTGACCTCAGGTCAAGGTCAAGGTGATGACCCAATTAGGTCATGTTTGGCATTGGGAGACGTGCCTCGACGAGACAAACACATTGGTGGCAGTTTCACTTCTCTATCTTTGTTTTAGACATAAAAGAAAAGTGCAACAAAGAGCCTCTTGGGCCCATCCGAGGTTGCACCCCCCCCCCCCCCCTCCACCAGTCTCGCCCCTTCAAATCACCTTACTCTACCTGCATAAAAGAAGGCTAATCCCACGAGTATTTATGAACTAATCCCTTCTCTGTAAAGTATTTATCTAATCTAATTTTGAAGGAAGCAAGTGTCACTGCATCAGCGACATCCCCTGGTAGCATATTCCAATGTCCTACAACCCTTCTACTGAAAAATGACTGTCGTAGCCTAGTCCTACTTTGTTTCATAATGAGTTTATGCTGATGACCTCTACCTCGATTTTCCCTATTGAACTCAAACATACCCTTTAAATATCCAGAATGCTGACTATTTACAAATTTGAAGACTTCAATTAGATCTCCTCTTAGCCTTCTATATCTAAGTGAAAACATACCCAATTTCCTTAATCTATCTTCATAAGGTAAACTACCAAGACAATTAATCATTTTTGTTGCCCTTTTTTGAACTCTTTCTAACAACCAGCAATCTTTCTCATATGTTGGAGACCAGGCTTGTACACAATACTCCAAATGTGGTCTAACGTATGCACAATACAGTTTTGTTATTACCTTTTCACTCTTGTAGGAAACATTTCTGTTAATGGCCCCTAGCATTCTAAGTGCCTTTTTCCTAGCTTCTACAACCTGGTCTGACGCTGATAGTCTATTGTTTACCACGACACCTAAATCTCTTTCCTTTTCAATCTGCTCCATTTTCTGCCCACCCATTTCATACCTATGTTTACTGCTAACCCGTCCAGCGTGCATAATCTTACATTTACTCAAATTGAATTTCATCTGCCATGCTTCAGACCACTCAACTAGCTTGTCCAGATCTGATTGAAAAACATCCTGATCATGTTTTCCTCTAATAATCCTGACAACTTTTAGATCGTCTGCAAATTTCAAGACTTTGCTGTCTATACTGTTCTCAATTTCATTCACAAATATTATAAAAAGCAATGGGCCCAGGACTGAGCCCTGTGGAACCCCACTGAGAACCTCCTTCCATTGTGATTGGCACCCATTCAATATAACCCTTTGCTGGCGTCCTGAAAGCCACGTTTCTATCCAATCCAGAATCTTGCCCCTGATCCCATGAATTTTAAGTTGCAACCCCAGTCTTGTATGGGGGACTTTGTCAAATGCTTTACTGAAATCAAGAAAAGCTACATCTAGCTGTTTACCCTGTTCAACGCTATCTGTTGCAACATCCAAAAACTCCAGAAGATTAGTTAAACAAGAACGGCCCTTCCTAAAGCCATGCTGTGTATCTTTGATGAGTTCATTTTGCTCCAAGAATTCAACAATCTTATCTTTGATGATTGATTCAAGCACCTTGCAGACTAATGAGGTCAGACTAACTGGTCTATAGTTTTCCTCTTTACTTCTATCTCCCTTTTTATGAATAGGAACAACATTTGCTCTTTTCCAATCAAGTGGAATTTTACTATCTGCAAGTGATTTAGAAAATATTATGGCTAATGGAACCGACAACTCCCTTTCAGATTCTCTTAAAAGTCTAGCATGGATTTCATCAGGTCCTTCTGCCTTGTTAGACCTTACTTTCTTTAGATATTCTAGAACAAGTTCACTACTTATGCCACCTAGCTCTCCTATAGTCTCCTCTGTCTCTAGCTCAGGCTGAAGTGCTGCAATACTACTCTGGTCCTCGATAGTAAAGACAGATTGAAACTGATCATTAAGCACTTCAACCATTTCACTGTCCTTGCTAACTAACACATCATCTACCTTAAATGGACCTATATTTTTGGAAACTGTACTGAACTTATAAAAACTGAAGAACTTCTTACTATCTGCATTACAATGTCTAGCTAAATCAAGTTCCTTTGCCCTTTTAGCTGCTCTGACCTTTTTCTTAACTGAATTTCTTGCATTCTGGTAGGCCTTCTGATTTATATCTAGTGAAGATCCCTTCAAAATGCCAAATGCACTTCTTTTAGCTTGTATAGCACTCCTTACTTCTGGGGTAAGCCAAACTGGATTGCCCTTGGTTCTGTTACGTTTGTGCCTGAGGGGTATATGCCGATTTTGAATTTGGCTTAATCTAGCTTTGAAAACATTCCAGGCCTCACATGCATCTAAACCTGCCAACTCAACGTTCCATTTTATCTGTGCGAGGTCATTTCTAATACCATCAAAATCAGCCCGGCTGAAGTTTGGAACCATAATAAGGTTATCTTTGGGCCTCATTTCTGATGAGATATTGAATTTAACCATATTGTGATCACTGGTTCCTAGACCTGCACAAATACTTATGTCACTAACTAGATCACTGTTGTCTGAGAATACAAGGTCTAGAATGGAGCAATGTCTGGTTGGCTCTGTTACAAACTGATGCATGAAAAGCTCCTCTTCAAAGATTTGCCTATACAACCTACACTCATTTGTTTCCTCTGCTATACTTTCGTATCCTCTTAAGTTAAAATCTCCCATAATAAGACACTGAGCCCGAAAGTTCCTACGTATTTCCTCACAAATATCTTGGTCTGTTTCAGCTTGGGAGTTCCTTGGAAGATTCCCTGGTCTGTAAAATGCACCTATCCTCAACCTTCCTCTGTTTCCTGTACCAATTTTAATGTCAAGCCAGATTGATTCTACTTCTTTTACTTTACTAGAATCATCAACTCTAGTAGTGCAGTACAAGCTATTTACATATACAAACACTCCGCCTCCCTGCCGTGATTCTCTGCAGTATGAGAACATGTTATACCCTTGTAACTCGAAATCCTGTAGCCTATCCCTATTATACCCCTCACTAACCCATGTCTCGGTTACACAAATGATATCAGGCTTTTCAAGGGCAACATAACACTCAAACTCATCAAATTTAGACCTAATACTTTGGGCATTCAGCAACACACATGTGATCTTATACTTTGAGCTGACTCTACTAATTCTGAGGGAATTATGATCTACTGTCCTATTCTGACATGAACTTCTACCAATGCTTACTTCTTGATGCCCTAGTACTAGCGTCCCTGAACCCCCCCTCCTACCTAGTTTCCCTGAATGACACTTCTGTAGGCATCTCCCAAAGCCCTTGCCCCCTCATCCGATAAGTGAAGCCCATCCTTCATATAGTACCTATGCCACTCATAGAACTGATCCCATAAGTCTACATAACTAAGCCCCATAGCTGAACATAAGTTCTGAACTGAGCTGTTCACAGACAGAGCTCTCGAGTACCACTCCTCACTGGCTCCACAGCGAGGGAGGATGCCAGTCACAATGACTGGTTTCCTGGACTCCTTCAACCTCTGCAGCAGGCTCCGGTACTCCGCTACTATTCTCACACTCCGCCTAGGTCCTATGTTGTTCACCCCCACCTGTATTATAACTGTCTCCGGGCTACTCCTACCCAGTTCTGCCTCAATGACAGGGCCCATATCAACTACTTTTGCCCCCGGTTTAACTATACATTTGTCCCTCTTCCCACAGAATGTTCGAGAGTTATTGACAAAAAAGTGTTGGTGACCTCGGATGACCTCGGCTGACCCTGTAGGGGTCACTGAACGAAAATTGCACCTGGTTCTTCAAAAATGTCCTATGATAACATGATCTAGAAGGAATTGGGCTGATATCGTGCGTATCCTCAGAATAGGAAGCATTTGAATATTTCCCCATTGACTTATAATGGGTAGGTCACGAAATTGACCCGACCTTAGGTCACTGATATCAAACATCCGAGATAAACGAATTGTAGGTACCTAGGACCTTATGAAATTCTGTAAGTACGATGTCGATTGGCCAAAAATTGTGGCTATGGTGCGACCACAAGCTTTTTTTTGGAACTGGGGTCACGTGACCTGGTCTGATGACCTGACCTGAGATGACCCGAGGTATTTCTTAACATAATGTGGACAATTGATGCCTGAACAGCTATGCTAACAACGGTGGCGCTGCTCGCCGCCGTTTTTCCGCTATCCTTGAAAAACCTGAGGGAGGGGGGGGGGCGTCTAAACGCCCCCTCCCCGCCCCCCGGCACGGCGCGGGTTAAATCAGCTATCAATTCATACGCAAGCCAAATCCGATGCGTTTTCATAATTGTGTGAGACTTTTTGGAATTCCCCTCCCCCAACCACCCGTTCTGGATCCGCCAATGCAAAGATCCATGTGGTATTTGTATCCTGTGACCTCCACGAGGTAAAATCTATTTACCCTGAGGTCATACGTCATTTTTCTTCCATAACTTTTTTACCGAACCAGTAAGGCGCCGTAGTTGGCGATGAACAAGCGAACGCAAAGGAAATGTATGGTGAATTTCAACTCGATCAGGGAAGTAGTTTCTGAGATACAAATACGTGGTGCACACGTGCGCACGCGCAGAAGCACCCCTGACTTGTGAGAATGTGGCGGCTGAGAGATCCCTAACCACACTCCATTCTCCGGGAAATGGCTATAGGCCGGTCCGGGTAGTTAAAACAAAAAACACACTCCAAATTTGACCACAATCGGCTCAGCAGTTGCCCCCACCCACTCCAAATTGTGTGGCGACGTTCCTGATCCAACCCCCCCCTCTCCCCCACTCTGCCGCCAATGTGTGATGTTCAAAGGATATTGAAATTCAAGATACTCCAGAAATAATGTGAAAATACTTATTTTGGCTGGGAAATACTAAAACGTAGGAATATCATGACATTTGCATTGGATTTGTATACATTTATCACCAGGTAAACATATTATATATAATCAGGGTGTATATTATATATAAAACATATTATATATAATATATATAAATCAGGGTGGGCAACATTTCTTGACTGGGGGGGGGGGGGGCAAAACGGCTCACTGGGGGGGGGGGGCATTTGCCCCCCAGTTAACATGTTAAAATAGGCCCTGCTTTAAAGGTGAAATGTTTCCTTTAAAGGCAGCTCGGAAGCGGATTCAGGGGTGGTAAAGTCTTCTGTCTTTATGGATAAGGTCGGGGACAAAATGCTCCTTCCCATGAAGTACTCGGGGGTCAAAATGCCAGTACAAATCATTACCTATGGCTATGTCATTCCAGGGAAAATTTACTAAGCGATCATGTCTTTAGAAATACTGATCGTCAAAACCACTTCCGATATAATATTCACTTAATCATCATATTCATCACGTCAGCATGTATGTATATTTATATTTGTAAAATTCGCAGTTGCATTTCAGCTCTTGATTCTCAATAATTTAGTTTCACCCATATTGCCGACGAAGAAATATATACCAGTTATCTAGTTAGACAATTGATCCCCGGGGGCAGGGGTCGGGGTGCTTGCGTATTTTCAACGGAGTGAGTCTGAGATCGACTGTCAGGACAGTCGATCTCATTGTTCTGGGACTTTGAGAGTTCTACTATAAATAGTAGCAAATCCGGTTCATTCAACATGAATATTCACATTCCAGGTATACCGTGCATCCAGCGCAATTGCGTCGTTTATGGCGCATGGTGGAAGACCCAGGCCCTGATCGATGTGTCAGCACGTTTGTCAGCACCAATCACGGCCCAGTATTCTGTCTGCCTACCAATCACTACCCAGTATTCTGCCTGCGTCATGTAGGCAGAATGATGTGACCACAAAGACTCAGGCCGTGCTGACAAAACGTGCTGACGCACATCGATCAGGGCCCCTATAAGAAGGTATAGTCATCCGGCGATTTGACCGAATCCGACTTAAGCGTGGTTCCCACTGGGCCTGCCACCCGTCAAAACGGATCCGTCGCCGTCAAACGGGCCCGTTGATGGCCGCTCAGGGACGAGTTCGGTGGGGACCGGGGAGTGGCGGCGACTGACGCCCCGCAACAGCTGATCGCGATGGATCCGCGCCGTCGGAGCCCCTTTTTCAAAGTTGAACATTGTTCAACTTCTTGGCGAGGAACGGTGGTGCCGGAATCGGTTGTGGTGCCTGCCTGCTGGTTGTGTGTTGTAAGTATGCTTTAAATTTGGTTGAAAATGGCTGTAGTTTGTTCCCAACCAATGTCTTGATAATTGTGATATTAAATATATTGCACTAGCTGGGGTACCCGGCATTGCCCGGGAAATTAAGTACCTGGCGGTGTATCCTCGGGCGGCTCCTCGGACGCTTAAACAAATGTCTGGTATGGTGAAATTCCACGCTTAAAGGGAAATAATGACCTTTTTCCACAAAAATGGAGTTAGCACTTGAAATCGCCAGACGAGACCAAAATATATTGTAAATTCATCACATTTTGCATGCAAACTTTCCTACCGAAAGATATTTCAAGTTAAAGTTGATAAGCGTTCCACACTGTTAACGAACCGGTACTTGCAAGTACTTTTGGTCCTCATCGAACTGCGGGCTTTTCCCGTATTGTTTTTTTACGCATTGGAGTGGAAAATATATTGTGCGTTCTGCTTGTTGTGATTATATGCCCGGCGATCTTTTAAAACTAACAGCGATTGGAAAAAGTGGCAATAAATCGGAAGCTCATCGATGCACATCAACGGCGGCATAGTTAGTGGTTGCGACCCTCAATTTTTGAAACTCGATTCATTTGTTTTCAGCATTAGGAGTATTGTATAATTTGTCTGTGGTTGTATATAACACTATGCTTTATATTATCATGACAAATAATATTTTTCCCAAAAAACTAACAAACAATAATATAAAACTGGCAATTAAATCGGAAGCTCATCTATGCACATCGACGGCGACCTATTTAGCGTCGGCGATTTGTTTACAAAGTCATTGTCATGCTTCTCGGCGCACTTAACCATTGTGGCGAGTTGTTCCTGATTAGTATACCCAAGTCCCGTAGCAGGCTTTGTTAATGACGTCACTGGTTGTAGCATTGCAAAATATATCTGATTTTGAGTTGAAAGCTAATTAAAGACTTATTCAAATTATTGTTTTTAAGTTTGAATTTTCTTGTTAATCATTATTAAAGGTATTTTATCACTGTATTTCATAGTAGTTGACACTTCAGAAAATTATGACGTAATAATATTGTATCCAATATGCATTTCCCTCGCCTTTTGCTATTGTGGCGCAGTGCCGAGTGCTTTGCGAATGCTGGTAGGGAAGGCCGAATTTGTCAATGACCTTCATGAAGTACACAAGGTACTTGTTTTTTATTTTTTCCAAAGTTACAACTTTGAATTTGGGAATAATTTTATTTAATTCTTAAATTTAAATAAAATAATTTTAAAACCATAACGGTAGCCTAAGAAATTGTTGCTAACAAAATCAAAAGGTCATTATTTCCCTTTAAGCAAATGTCTGGTAGAGTATATTTACACTTGTTGTGCTGTTCTTAACAAATTCCACGCTTTGCATGTCTGGTAGGGTAAACTGAAGGATTGGGCTTTTCATAGAACCCCAGCGTGTTGTTCTTAACAAATTCCACGCTTTCACAATTTACTTGAAAAACAAATTCCACGCTTAAACAAATGGCTGGTAGGGTAAACTGACATTACCCTGGACACCTTGATTAATGATTCAACACTGAACATTTCACAATTTACTTGAAAAACAAATACCACGCTGAAACAAATGTCTGGTTGGGTAAATTTCCACGCTTAAACAAATGTCTGGTCTTAACACCTTCCACGCTTTCGCAATTTACTTGAAAAACAAATTCCACGCTTAAAAAATGTCTGGTAGGGTAAACTGACATTACCCCGGACACCTTGATTCAACACTGAACATTTTACAAGGTACTTGAGAAAAAAATCCACGCTTAAAAAAATGTCCGGTAGGGTAAAATTCCACGCTCAAACATATGTCTGGTAGGGTAAACTGACATTACCCCGGACACCTTAATTCCCCACTGAACACTGTTCTTAAAACTGATTCAATTCAACACTGAACACTGTTCTTAAAACTAACACTGAACACCACTGAAGACTTTCACAATGTACTTGAAAACTAACACTTTTTGTATTGTTCTTGACAAATTCCACACTTTGAATGTCTGGTAGGGTAAACTGAAAGATTGGACGTTTCATACAACTCTAGTGTGTTGTTCTTAACACATTCCACGTTTTCACAATTTACTTGAAAAACAAGTTCCACGCTTAAACAAATGGCTGGTAGGGTAAACTGACATTACCCCGGACCATGCGCTACAAAACGACTGAATCCAAATGACTCCATGCGCTACACAAATGACCCCAGCTCAGCTGGGGTCATTTTTCTGTGCCATTTTTGGTCGGGGCCACTCAAAGCATTTGTACCACCCCTGAGCGGATTAATGCCGATCCCCTGAAAGAAGCGCCCTGTTTAAATACTAATGTGCATAGTGCATATTAACTGGGATAACTGGGACTTTTAGAAGACAGACGGGCACGCCTTAATAGTAATATAGATGAATGTCACAAAAGCGCAACATATGCAGAAAATCGTGCCCACTAAATACGAATATCATTGCATTCTTAACAAATTCCTCGCTTTCACAATTTACTTGAAAACTATAGAGGTCCGATCTGCATGGCAGTGGTACATAAACCTGCCTGCCATCATGCTGATTCAGAGAATGTGTTGGTTTTGGGTCCACCACCAATGGTTTTCGAGTCCATCGCTTTTAAACTGTTTGAATTTGCCATTTAAGTAGATGTGTGTGCATCTGGTCGTATGGCCTGTAACAGGGGTGTTGAGCTTCTCCAGAAAAATGTGTGTGTGTGTGGGTGGGGGGGGGGGGGGGGGGGGGGGCTGGGAAAAATCGCTTAAAGTGCCATGAAAATCTACAAAAAAAATTATCCCCGGATTTGACGCACTTCCTTGTCCATGTTAGGGGTAGGGGGAGGGGGGTGAAGCCATTTCAACTGAATAGGATCCTTGATCCCTGGCCTATAACTTGCACAGAACATTTAAAATGTGCATCTCGCCAACAATTATCACCTGTTTAAACTTGCCCCCTCCCCCAGTGGCCGTTTTTTCCCTCGACGGGGTGGGGGGGGGGGGGGGGAGAGGAGGGTGGCAGGAGCCGTGACTGCAGGGATTTTGTCCCCGCAGTTAACATGTTAGGACGAGTCCCTGTTGATCGGATCTGATCTGCAGGGCATGTCATACGCGCGCTTTAAGAAAGTGCTAAAAGCTCGTCTTGCCACTTAGGTTTTTATAAGATTTTATATCGTCCGCTTAGCATTGTCTTTGTACTTAAATCATTTTAGCTTATACAAATATTTTTGCTTTGTGCTGTTTTAGGTTCAAAGGCGTATCCCTGGACACCCACGGGTGCCCCCTTGGACTGAGGGGCCACCTTGTCTTTCGTTTAAGGGTCCTTGGCTGGCCAGACAGGCTCTCGGTCGGCTTGAGGGGCCCTTGATCGGCCTGAGGGGTCCTCTGTTGGCCTGATGGGACCCTCTGTCAGTCTGAGAGGGCCCTCAGTCGACCTGAGGGGCCCTCGGTCGGCACGAGGGGCCCTTGATCGGCCTGATGGACCCTCTGTCGGTCTAAGGGGGCCTTCTATTGGTCTGAGGGGACCTCTGTCGGCATAAGGGGCCTTCAGGACCCCTATGTCGGTATGAGGGGTCCTCTGTCGGTCTGAGTTGGCCCTCTGTCGGTCTGAGGGGCCCTCTGTCGGTCTAACGGGGCCCTCAGTAGGCCTGATGGGCCCTCGGTCGGCACGAGGGGGTGTCGGTCTGAGGGGCCCGTCTTCCGGCATGAGGGCCCCTGTGTAGGCATGAGGGTCATATGTGGTCATGAGGGTCCCTCGGCCAACTTGAGGGGTCCCTTTCGACCCGACGGGGCCCTCTGTCAGCCTGAAGGGGCCCCTCTGTCGGCCTGATGGGGCCCTCTGTCGGCCTGATGGGGCCCTCTGTCGGCCTGATAGGGCCCTCTGTAGGCCCGAAGGGGTCCCTCTGTCGGTCTGAGGGGCCATCAGTTTGCCTGAGGGGCCCTCTGTAGGCCTGAGGGGTCCTCTGTCGGCATGAGTGGCCCTCTGGTGGCCTGAAGAGCCATCGGGCCATCTGAGAGAGCCTCTTTCGACCCGACGAGGCCCTCTAGCCGCCTAAGTGAGCCCTCGACCAGCTTGAAGGGGCCCCTTTCGACACGACGGGACCTTCTGTCAGCCTGAAGGGGCCCCTCTGTCGGCCTGAGTCAGTCGGCCTGAGGGGCCTCAGTCGGTCTGAGGGGCCCTCTGTCAGCCTGAGGGGGCCCTCCGCCGGCTTGAAGGGGCCCTTGATCGGCCTGAGGTGCCCTCTGTCGGTCCTTGCAGGCTAACTCGTTTGTTAATTCAGACTGTCGCAGGTCCCAGGGTAGATTCTGCAAAATGTACCGGGTGTGATATCCAGAATAGGTATTAGTGGCATATAATCTAAGAAGTTACGGCGCCCTAAGACCCAATCCCGAATCACCACCACCACTGCACCCAGAATAAGTAGTTGCAATCGTGTAAGCGAAGCTAAAATATGTAGGGGGGCCTTGTGTCCATGGGGGCCATGTATGTGCCAGGGGGCCCATATCACTGACGGCGGGACTACCTTCGCGAAATCCTGGATACGCCTTTGTTTAGGTTGTGCTTGTATTTGCCCTGAGCATGTCGGCAGGGCACCAAAGCAGCCAGCACAATCCCTTGCCAGATCATAAGGGCCCATGAGCAGGTTAAAGGGCCCCTGGACAGACCAGAGGGCCCTGGGAAGTTAAAAGGGCCCCTGAGCAGGTCAGAGGGCCCCTGACCAGACCGAAAGGGCCCTTAGGTGGGTCAGAAGGCCCTTGAACATGCCGAATGGGCCCTAGTCAGCACGGAGGAGCCCAGGGCACCCTTGGAGCATGTCGCAATGCGACAAAGCAGCCAGCGCAGTCCCTTGCCAGGTCGGAAGGGCCCCTTAGAAGGCTGGAGGGCCCCTGGAGAGACCAGAGGGCTCCTAGAAAGTTCAAAGGGCCCCAGGGGTATGTTTGTGTTTTTGATGGTCCAAACTGAACTTCTTTAGGCCTTCCCGAGTGGTTTCGTCAAGATATTTAACAAAAAAGTACGTCTGAACCATAGGCATACCCAGGCACGTATCCAAGGGTGGGGGGGGGGGCGGGTGCCCCCCCCCCCCCGGGCGGAGGCCAGGAGGACCCTTTTCGGCGCGCTGCGCGTGCCGAAAAGGGCCGACAAGACCGCGCGAAGCGCGGTATCATCGGCTCTTTACCACCTTTAGAGAGTTTAGAGCACTTCAGAGGCCTTTTAGGGCCACCAGGGCCCTCTCTGAAAAACCAGAGGGCCCCTTGGACGTTCAAAAGAGCCCTGTGCATGTCAGAGATATATATTAAATACAAAGAGGGCTTACTATAGAAGACACATTAAAATCGGAGCTTTCGGGTATATTGTAACACCCTGACGAAGTGTAACACCCTTCGTCAGGGTGTTACAATATACCCGAAAGCTCCGATTTTAATGTGTCTTCTATAGTAAGCCCTCTTTGTATTTAATATATATATCACCCACTCCACATCATTTTTCGCGGATCCCAGATGAGTCCCCGAACAGGTCAGAAGGGCGTTGAGAAGGTCGGAGGGGCCCCTAGACGATCTGAAGGGACCCTGGGCCTTTCAACAGTAAGAATGCAGTTGTCCAGGGAATAAAACTCAAAATTTTCGCGCCGCTCCGCGGCGCAATTTAACTACAAATTTAATTATATGCGGGTTAGAAACAAAAAATCGGCCCGTTTCTCGGCGCATTTGTTTTGTTATGTTGCTACTTTCCTATATAATTGGGCAAAATAGTTCACTTTAGCACTTTTTTTACCGCACTTGTAAACGCACAACAGCATTTTTAGAGGTCCGCACCATACGCAATGCGACGCATTGACGAGAATGCATATCTAAGGCATAAGCCTAAAAAAAAATCGCGCCGCGGAGCGGCGCGATTTGTTTAAGAGTTCCAGGTCTTGATCTTAGACAAATATTTCAAGTTGGTATAGCTGATTCCAAATTGGTGTCGCTGGTTCCAAAGTTGATATGGCAGTTTGCTAACTCCAGCTTCTAAAAGTTGGTATGGCCCATGTCATACCTGTCATACTGCATTTTCCATCCTTATAACGTACTTTTTCATCCGTTTTGTTTGGCCCTTTCAATGCTTGGGAAGGGGCCCTTTCAACGCTCGGGAAAGGAGCCCTTTCGAGGCACCGCCCCCCCCCCCCCCTGGGGGAAATCCTGGCTACGTGCCTGTACAGGCCTTCTCCAGAATTATCTCATAACGTCATAGGAGTTCTTTGGAGCTTTTAGTTTGAGATACAATTTATCGAAGTCCTTTCGATGTCCCAAAATATTCCTGACTATTTTCCAAAGCTATCCTAGATAACAATTTGTTTCAAAACTGTTCACCTATTTGAAACACGACATACCTAATTCATTCAAATTTAGCTAGGAAGTACATCTTTAAAAACATGGGCGCTGAAACCCGGGGTGAGTGGGGGAGGGGACGCGTTTCCCAACTTTTTGCTGATTTTACCGTTAGGCTTATGGCTTATGGGTGCTACGTGGCAAGAACTGCCTTTGGGATCGTAATGTCCCCCGAGTTTTGGAATTGTGGTGGTCCATTTCCTAAGAAGGTAACTTGAATGTGCATTTTATTCAAGGCAACGATTATCAAAATTTGTTCGAAAATGTGATGCTAAATCCGCTCAAAGCACAAATAAGACATTGTTAAACTCGGAGTTCCGAAAACTTGCTAGCGATTTACATCGGCACCATTATTTTCTACTCTGCACAGCCTAAGCGTTGCACTGAATACCTGCCACACCACCCACGCGTTATAGCAACCACATGTGTCACCTGATCACCATGTTACCCGAGCCCTGACGACGGCCCGCCGCGTCCGTGGCGTCGTTGACCAGTGTCAGAGCTGGGGACGGTGGTGGAGGATCAGGGCTGTATCGCTCCTCACTATACAACGCTCACCATGACTCCCGCACCGCGCTCGGGGCAGCGGCCGCCGCTGTGGCTGTCGCGGCGTCCTGCCAGGCTGCTGCTGCTGCTGATGATGATGCTGGCGGGGGGCGGCTGGTGCCGCCTGCTAGTCCGGGACCCGCCGTACTCCGCCGCCCTGGCCACCCTGCACGCCCCCTCCGTGATCCAGTGCGGCCTACTCTGCACCCGGGACGCGCAATGCACCGGAGTGGGCTACGGACAGGCAGACCCGACCGCCTGTGTCCTGATCAATGTGCAGACATCGACTGCTGGCTCGACCGCTGCTCCGACCACGACCGCTGCTCCGACCACGACCGCTGCTCCGACCACGACCGCTGCTCCGACCACGACCGCTGCTCCGACCACGACTGCTGCTCCGACCACGACCGCTGCTCTGACCACGACCGCTGCTCCGACCACGACCGCTGACCCGACCACGACCGCTGCTCCGACCACGACCGCTGCTCCGACCACGACCGCTGCTCCGACCACGACTGCTGCTCCGACCACGACCGCTGCTCTGACCACGACCGCTGCTCCGACCACGACCGCTGCTCCGACCACGACCGCTGCTCCGACCACAACCGCTGCTCCGACCACGACCGCTGCTCCGACCACGACTGCTGCTCCGACCACGACCGCTGCTCTGACCACGACCGCTGCTCCGACCACGACCGCTGACCCGACCACGACCGCTGCTCCGACCACAACCGCTGCTTCGACCACGACCGCTGCTCCGACCACGACCGCTGCTCCGACCACGACTGCTGCTCCGACCACGACCGCTGCTCTGACCACGACCGCTGCTCCGACCACGACCGCTGACCCGACCACGACCGCTGCTCCGACCACGACCGCTGCTCCGACCACGACTGCTGCTCCGACCACGGCCGCTGCTCTGACCACGACCGCTGCTCCGACCACGACCGCTGACCCGACCACGACCGCTGCTCCGACCACGACCGCTGCTCCGACCACGACCGCTGACCCGACCACGACCGCTGCTCCGACCACGACCGCTGCTCCGACCACGACCGCTGCTCCGACCACGACCGCTGCTCCGACCACGACCGCTGCTCCGACCACAACCGCTGCTTCGACCACGACCGCTGCTCCGACCACGACCGCTGCTCCGACCACGACCGCTGCTCCGACCACGACCGGTGTTCCGGAGTGCTTCCCCGGCTGGTCGATGGAACTTAACAGCTGCTACCTGGTTGTCAACTCCTTCAAGCTCTGGCCGGAAGCCGAATCCAGCTGTAACGGCATGGTGCCTGGCGCTCATCTCGTCTCCATCTCTACCCCAGAGGAGGGCGCATTTGTCATCGAGAAGACGAAGCTGACCACGGGAGTGCAGATCGGCCTCCACCACCTGCCAGACTACGGCGAGGACAGCGGCAGCAAGCCCGTCTTCCGCTGGACGGACGGCACTCCTTTCGAATACGCCGAATGGTACAGCTCCCAGCCGAACGGAGCGGTCAACATGGAGCTGGGCAGCAACCTGATGCCGAGCCTGGGCAAGTGGAACGACTTGGCAGTCCACCAGCATCCAAACCCGTACGTGTGTGAATATAAATTGCAGTAAAGTAATACACACTACAGTAATGTAATACACACTGCAGTGATGTAATACACAATGATGTAATGCAATACACAACGCAGTAATTTAATACATACACTGCAGTAATGTAATACACACTGTAGTAATGTAATACACATACTGTAGTAATGTAATACACACTGCAGTGATGTAATACGCACTGTAGTGATGTAATACACACTGCAGTAATGTAATACAGGCACACACACACACACACACACACACACTGCAGTAATGCAATACACATACTGCAGTATTGTAATACACACTGTAGTAATGTAATACACACTGCAGTAATGTAATACACACTGCAGTAATGTAATACACACTGTAGTGATGTAATACACACTGTAGTAATGTAGTACACACTGCAGTAATGTAGTACACACTGCAGTAATGTAATACACACTGTAGTAATGTAATACACATGTAGTAATGTAATACACACTGTAGTAATGTAATACACATACTGTAGTAATTTAATACACACTCTAGTAATGTAATACGCACTGTAGTAATGTAATACACACTGTAGTAATGTAGTACACACTGTAGTAATGTAATACACACTGTAGTAATGTAATACACATACTGTAGTAATGTAATACACACTATAGTAATGTAATACACACTGCAGTAATGTAATACACACTGTAGTAATGTAATACACACTGTAGTAATGTAATACACACTGTAGTAATGTAATACACACTGTAGTAATGTAATACACACTGCAGTGATGTAATACACACTGTAGTAAAGTAATACACACTGTAGTAATGTAATACACACTACAGTGATGTAATACACACTGAAGTAATGTAATACACACTGTAGTAATGTAGTACACACTGCAGTAATGTAATACACAATGCAGTAATCAGTAATGTAATACACATACTGCAGTAATGTAATACACACTGTAGCAATGTAATACACACTGTAGTAATGTAATACACACTGTAGTAATGTAATACACACTGTGGTAATGTAATACACACTGTAGTAATGTAATACACACTGTAGTAATGTAATACACACTGTAGTAATGTAATACACACTGCAGTAATGTAATACACACTGCAGTAATGTAATACACACTGTAGTAATATAATACACACTGTAGTAATGTAATACACACTGCAGTGATGTAATACACACTGTAGAAAAGTAATACACACTGCAGTAATGTAATACATACGCTGCAGTGATGTAATACTCACTGTAGTAATGTAATACACACTGTAGTGATGTAATACACACTGTAGTGATGTAATACACACTGCAGTGATATAATACGAACTGCAATAATGCAATGTATCTGCAATGCCAGGAACGTAGGAACGTCACGAAAAGTGAGGGGGCCAGTGAAACTGTGATCTAGTTTTTAGAGAACCTCAAACCCCCTATGGAATGTTTCTTTGCAGATTTGGGCTGTGTTATGTTGTACCCTAACCCCCCGTACTGTATTGCCTGGAGTCGCCCCTGTCTCGCGACCGCCAGCTCCGTCCCTGAGCGCGCCTCTGCCGGCGCATACCCAGAGGGCATTGTCTGGCTCGAGGGACGCCGGGCGGGGTCACGGGCGCCTCAGCGTCAGTTGCGTCCCTATGTCCGGCACAGCAATATATCTGGCACGAGTGTTTACTGTTTCCGCGACCTAGACGAAACGAACCGAAACACAACAGGCTGTTCTCGTCTTGGCGAACCTTTTGCCATCAATAACTTTTCTCACCAAGCAAAAATTAATATTTTAGCACACAAAATGCCGGCAAGTGAGGGGCCATGGTTCCCCCGCCCCCCCCCCCCCCTGTTGCTACGTATATGTGCAGTGCGCCCTAGTCGTGTCGACAAGTTCGACTGCTATGTGGAGTAGACGGGGTATAGGGCCGTATGGTTTGAAAGACTAATAGTTATATTTAGCGGCAGCGTCTATTCTGTACGGATACTGGAAAATCACAACGGATCAGCCGTGTATCAATAGTCTAGCGTTACATGAACGTTTTGTTCCAGCCTATTGCCTCATGATGCACAAGTGACAAGTGGTGGTATGGACTGTGTTGGTCGATTTGCCATGTGTATCGAATTGCACCAAAGCAAAAGCATGAAAGCAACTTCGGCAAGCAAGAGCGGTAATGTAAAGTTAATGCCCAAGCGTTTCGGACGACCAAGGATGCGCTCTACGTTCAGAGAATGATAACACATTTCACATTTGTTAATTAAGAATTGTTTGTTCGTGTGTTGTATCGCGCGAGTGTATTTCCCCGTGTTGTTTGTTCGTGTGGGTTTGTTGTGTCCCACGGGCGTGTTGCAGCTGTACTAGAGCATGCTGCAACACATCGATGCTGCATAGTTATGCGTCTGTCTGCCCACGGAGAAAATATATAAACCACAAAGTATATGTTTTGGTATTTTAATCTTCTTGGTGATAATAACAAGTTTAACAGAAATATGGGGCGGGGGGAGATTGTACCTCCTTAACATGCTCTTGTCTCTTTACTTATCGTCCGCTTGCAAAACACCGGGGTAACCGGACAAAAGTTCGTAAACATAAGGTTCGTAACGGAAAAAGTTCGTAAGCAAAGGTTCGTATGCAAAGGTTCGTATGCAAAGGTTCGTATCGGATAAGGTTCGTATGGGATAAAGTTTGTAACGGCTAAAGTTCGTAATGGAAAAAATTCGTATCGGATAAAGTTCGTATTCAAAAAGTTCGTAACGGATAAAGTTCGCATGCAAAAGGTTCGTATGCTGAAGTTCGTAGAGGAAAAAGTTCGTAATGAAAGAAGTTCGTAAGCAAAGGTTCGTATACAAAGGTTCGTATCAGATAAGGTTCCGAACCTTTGCTTACTAAATTTTTCCGTTACGAACCTTATGTTTACGAACTTTTGTCCGGTTACCGTTACCCTTCCGAACGGAGAGAGATAGAGAGACACCGTAAATAGTAACGTGTTGCCTGCCATAAAGACAATAGGTTCGTATCGGATAAAGTTCGTATTCAAAAAGTCGTTACTGTTTACGGTCTCTCTATCTCTCTCCGTTCGGAAGGGTAACGGTAACCGGACAAAAGTTCGTAAACATAAGGTTCCTAACGGACAAAGTTCGTAAGCAAAGGTTCGGAACCTTATCCGATACAAACCTTTGCATACGAACCTTTGCTTACAAACTTTTTCCTTTACGAACTTAAGCATACGAACCTTTTGCATACGAACTTTATCCGTTACGAACTTTTTGAATACGAACTTTATCAGATACGAACCTTTTCCATTACAATTTTAGCCGTTACGAACTTTATCGCATACGAACCTTATCCGATACGAACCTTTGCATACGAACCTTTGCTTACGAACTTTTTCTATTACGAACTATTTCCTTTACGAACTTCAGCATACAAACCTTTTGCATACGAACCTTATCCGTTACGAACTTTTTTAATACGAACTTTATCCGATACGAACATTTTCCATTACGTACTTTAGCCGTTACGAACTTTATCCCATACGAACCTTATCCGATACGAACCTTTGCATGCGAACCTTTGCCTACGAACTTTTTCCGTTACGAACCTTATGTTTACGAACTTTGTTCCGGGAAGCCAAATATAGATATGACAATACACAGTTTTCTTTTAAATTTATTTAATGACAGGATGACTTTGCTTATCTGCTTGATGCCCTACCCACAAAAGGCAAAGACGATGGTTTGTCTCGATTATTTCGTCATGCATATAAACTGATTGTATAGTTAAAGCAGATCCATATTAATTGTGCTAATTTTCCAATGCACTCGAACATGCGATGCGACACGGCCGATATAGAACTGACGCACTCAATTCGGTTCCATGTTTTCATATTGCGAGGGAGAAATTCACGAAAACTCGGCTTCTTATTTTAATTTGGTACTTTTCTTACCACGTGGATTCAATGCTACCAAGCCACGGTCAGCTTTTCGGAAAGTTAGCCAGATTGTGATCACTTATTCATGCAATTTCCTCGTTTTTACATGCAATAACATACAGTGTCATCTACCAACACGCAAGGCCAATGCAACTCAAGTTGTCACGCAACAAAGTTTCATTGTATTTACTTCGCACATTGGCAGGGCCTCCGCTAACATGTTAACTGGGGGACAAATCACCTCCAGTGCCTTGAACCCCCCCCACACCCATCCCCCTCAGTGGAGCGAAACATTCCTCCCAGTCGACGGCAAGAACATTGAACATCCTAAGCTGAATAAAGATAAGAAAACTGTCTATAATTTGGGAACAATATGTAGCAGCAGACGAAGTTGAACAATTAGAGCGCACATTTAGAACATAACTATCATTTATATTTTACACTTGCAGATAAGAAATAGTTGTATTGTGACATCATTACATGAAACAAAGCATTGCTCGTGGCGCCCACTACTAGCAGGATACAATAACGTGACTTTGGAGCAGTGTTCGTCACTGGCCCACCAATCCCCAGCAATCCCCAGCCCCGCCCGGCCCAGGCCCATGAACACCAAGCCCAGGCCCGGACCAGGCCCGGTCAAATTAATAATATTGAGACCCAGGCCCGGTCCGGCCCGTTCCGATTAACCCTCGCCCTACGGGGGGGGGGGGGAGGGGGCTGACAGCCCCCTCCCCTGAGGTTTTTCTTGAATAACTTTTTACACATGCAACGTATCTTGCTGAAATTTTCAGTAGCTGAGTTTACAACAATTATACGTATTCTGTAAAAAAAAAAAATGAAATTGGTATAGTAGTTTGGGAGATAATCATATTTTGATGACGTCATGTTGGTGGAAAAACGATAGATATTTGAAAAAATGGTAGAAAACAGGGTTTTGAAGGAAATTGCAAGCGCAATTTACCAAAGATACAAAATGGCATTCTTTTTAAAAATAGAAATCTCGGATTTGCGAAATTTTGGGTTTTTTACCTCTAAAATAAATAAAAAGTTTTAAAAAAATCCCACAAAATCAAAATTTTCAAAGATGATAATATAGCCGGAATATATGTGAGAGAACTGAGTATGGACAATACTAATGCCACATTTAAAAGCAATATCTTTATTTTTGACTAAAGTGATGGCTCCCTAAGTGTAAGAAACTCATGACGTCATTTTTTTAATAACTTTTTTGACTTTTTTTGACAAGACACGAACACATAATTACCTTTTCTGTATTTCTGAGCCAAAACTGGTCTAGGAACATGCCTTTTTATTTACATTCACCAATTTCTAATTTTGAGGTTTTCTGAACAGCAAAATCGCTGTTCTGGGCCTCGTTTCATAAAGCGGCGTAACCTACGAACCTACGTAGTTAACGCCGATTTTGGCGTAACCTACGCCTATTCTGTTTCATAAAGAAGAAACCGGCGTAAGCTAGGCCATTGAAACTACGCCACTTCATTTACGTCAAAGCACCGAATTGTTCGTAAGTTACGGCATTTGCGTTTCATAAAGGGGCGTAGGTTATGCCAAATAATATTTCAGGGCCTTGATTTTCGGTAAAAAAACACCGCTAGGATTTGTGGTGTTGTTTTAGTGCTCCGATGGCCTTGTAAGTTGTTTTGATTGCCTTGCTGGCATATTGTGTGAGCCTGGCGACGATATTAGAAGCTGGTGTGATGATTTTACATTGAAACTTACATCAAGAGCATATTTATGTGAAGCACTAAACTGAAGTATTAGTTGAATCTCTGAAGAATTTGAGTGTCTCAAATACCATGCGGACCACCTGATGACATACATGTGTTTGTAATAATTAATTTATTATTCACTGTAGTCTCGCATCATTTGTTCAATGTTGTAATAGATGGCAAGCATTGTTTTCAATGAATTAATATGATTTACAAGACTTCTCTGACCAGTAGTAGTGAACAAGGTGATAGCGTAATGCCGACTGGCGGTTGAGTATCATGCATATGGTTTTTTGCATGGTTATTTTAAATTATTGTGGTTTCTTTTGTACATTAGCCACAATAATAATTTGAACGTAACATGTAACAGTTAATGACCATGATACAGGGAGACACAAGCATGCTCTCACGTAATTAAGCCACAAACATACAAGTTCACCAGTTGTTTTCTTTTCATGAGTTCATGTTTTTTAGGTAAGCTGTGAATTGGCCAGTTTAACATGTACACTAAAAAATGTTCACATTTCATGCCTTGCCTGAGTTGTTAAAACTCGCAACAGTAAAACTCACACTTATTTAGTTTTACTCATGCAATACCAAGGCAAAACTCACACAAGGATGAGTTTTGCCTGAGTATTTACGTGAGTTGTCAACTCATGACAGTAACACTCAGGCCCTTACTAGCAAAACTAACCTTTACTGATATAATACTGAGGTAAAACTAAGGCGGAACTAACCCTTACCAACATGAATACTCAGAAAATGCTAACGCAAGCCTGGGGTTAGTTTTATTTCTCTGGCATTACCAACGCTAATACTAATACAATTGCTAATGCAATACTAACGACCGTCGCACATTGGGCATTACAGCAGATATTGTTGGTTGGTGTACATAATGGTGTGATCATAAATAGACTTCAAGTCATTTAGCTTATTGATTTATTGGTAAGTAGCCAATGATCACACCCAGGGGTGTGGTTTCCTATCTCTTTGTGGGTGCCAGGGCACCCACACAGTTGAAATGGGCACCCACAATAGTCCTTCGGCACCCACAATCAAGAACTTGTTTCAAAATGTATAGCATAAATAACAAATGTATTTTTTAAGGTCATGATTTCGCTGAACGTCAGCTGTCACTATTTCAACGATTTAACAGTAGGTATTTTATCAAGTATCAGATTGAAAACTTCCCAGCCGCTAGGATTGCACTTTTGCTTTCAGAAAGTCACAAAATAAATGTTGCCATTGCATAAGCTGTCAAGAAACTGAGTATTTTGTTTCATTCAAACTCTGCTTGATTCCATACTGGAAATTGTTCAATGGGTTCAATCATCAAACATCAAACAAACATCATCTTCTTAAATCTGGTTAAACCACCTGATGGGTAATACCGACAAAAAGTGTTTCACAATCATACTCGAAGCCGTTTTAATTATCCAATACAATAATTACCCCCACTGAAGTGTCAATAGCCGTTTTCACGAAGGATATTGCGTTTGGAGCGATTAGGGTGTTTGGGGTGTTTTGGGTAAATGGGTCTATAACTCGTAAGAACACGGCTTTTCAAGGTGATTAAAAAAATATAAATCGCAACTTTATGAATTAATGCATTTTTCTGGAAATGCCATTTTAATGATAACACCATAGTTTACTTAAAATTAACAATTTCATCTTAAACTAGCTCTGGTGATGCCAGATGGCTGTGGTGGTTTGGGGCGTTTGGTGAGACTCCATCTTGCTCGAATCCCGGATGTGCGGGGTTCGGGAAATGGTCATATTTTGCAACGACATGATTTTCAGGAATAATAGCTTATTTCAATGAAAACTAGATGAATTAGTCCATTCATATTTTTAGTCATATTCCTTTTTGATAGCAAGGATTAATGATAATTAGCGATTTCGTTTTGATCATTTGTTGTAAGATGACTAGAATGCTGGCTCCGGCTCTGCGCTGGCTCCGCGCAGGCGCCGCCGCCCGGTAACCATGGCCACCACGTGACTCCGGCGCCAGCCGGCCCGTTACCATGGCGACGAGCCAGCCGGTCGCCTGACGTCACGTTGCGCATGTGCAGAGCCGTGGTCTGCGCCCAGCCATGCCGTCTGTTCGATCTAGAGCCGCCATTTTTTAGTTTTCAGTACCAGTGGCTGCAGAAAGTCTGCATGTTTCATGGGTTTATAAGTGCTTTTTCTGAGGTTCTTTCAGCTTTTATGAGATTCATCAATTAATCAATTGATCGGATCAAGAGCATTTGGTGTGATTCGTTGCTTAAATAAATGAGTAAGGATTGTTCCGGTTTTCAGAAGCCAACGAAGATACCGCTCTAAATTGGACGATCTCAGCGGGACGGAGCGACGATGAATTAAGGCCTGTCTATACTTTTTAAATTTGATTGCATTTTTCATCATAATATTATATTTCTTTGTCATTAATATCTTCAATTTTGCCCTAACTAACTGTCAATTGTGTATTTTATTTAATCAAAGCTAGTATACTAGTATACCTTTAGCCTCTTTTTAGGGCGTTTGCGGTATGTTATGTAGAAGGAACTAACACAACACAAAATTGCCAGATTTGCTCCTGAATTTGAATATTCAAAGCAAACTAACGGGAAATATTGCATTGTAAGAGCATATACTTATTCATGAATTAATAAAATTGCGATTGATACTAAAAATAACCGGGAAAAACCTTGTTCTTACGAGCTATAGACCCAATCGCCCCAAACGCCCCAAACGCCCCAATCGCCCCAAACGTAAAATCCTTCGTGAAAACGGCTAATGCTGGAAACGATGATAACACATTACGTAGTGTCTTGGGCTTTTATTTTATTTTTACTTTTATCATTTATATGTTAATCGACAATCTCTATAAATTCTTAAATCGGCTTTTCATTAACATTACTACTACCCCCCCCCCCCCCCACCAGGTACTTGTCTGCTGTTATAGATGTTTGTTTCATTGGAGATGTTTCTTTCTTGTTTGTGACATCGGAAACATGTTGGAAAGTTTTAACCCGCGCCCGGTGGGCCTCTGAGACAACTTCGCCCTGGTGGGGGTCAAAATGAGCACCTAATAGCTCGAAAACTAAAAGGACTAGAAAGACGTGGGAAACCCGTTCGAAAGCTCTTAACAAGACCATGCACTGAGAGAAAAAGTTACTAGGGGTGGTTAATTTTGGGCTAATGTCAAAAATTACGAGGCCTTTACTAACGACCCCTAGTAAAACGTACTAGGGGTATTACCACCAGTTTTACTAGGGACCTGGTACAATTTACCAGCCCGAAAACCATGAGCTAGTCAAAGCGTACTAGCTCGGTTACGACGGGGGTAGTACGCTTACTAGCCCCGTTACGACGGGGGTAGTAACGCTTACTAGCCCGGTTACGAGGGGGTAGTACGCTTACTAGCCCGGTTACGACGGGGGTAGTCACGCTTACTAGCCCGGTTACGAGGGGGTAGTCACGCTTACTAGCCCGGTTACGGCGGGGGTAGTCACGCTTACTACCGCAAATACCAGGGTTCAGCGACGGCTACTAACCCTGGTACTAGGGGTATAGTAAGTGGTACTACCTCTCTTACCAGGGAAATTTCCTTTCTTACCAGCCCACTTACCACATATCCACCAGTTACTGCAGCTTTTGCGTTGACTATTTTTCGCCCGAATATCTCAACAACAGGCAATTTTTTTTTTCCGGAACGAGATTTATTCGCACAGTAAACCGAGTTGACACATCTGACATGACAGTTATTACAGCAAACACGCGGCTGATCGCCTGCTCGGGAACGCCCCCGAGCAGGCGATCACCGTGTTTTGCCCCCGAGGGGCAAAACACGGTTTCAGAACCTTTGGGGGCCATGACCAATTGGCACCCTGGATCCGCCCTTGGGTTGCTGTATTGCAACAAGATTAATTCTATAAAAATATGCATGGAATAGGTTTCACATGCATAACAAAATCACATGGGAGCAAACAAAACTCTACCCCAAATTTACTGGGAAGTTTGTTGACATTGTTCAAGAATAATTGAAAGTTCGGAGATGATACCTCTGCCTTGATACGTATCTAACTAGAGAATGATACCATGCAAACTGTTAATAATGCAGTTAATACACTACTAACAAAGAGCAACACGCATAAAGTACAACTTAACATGTGAGCACTCACCACTCCAACACACGTAGCACGCACTCACGGTGGACCACTTCCGCACTCACGTCACGCAGTCTCTGCAGTTGCGAATCGATATGGCTGCCACTACTAACAAAGAGCAACAAACATTAAGTACAATGCAGAGAAACTTAACACTTCACATCTCCAAAACACGTACCAGCGCAACACGCACCTACGTCAACGCAGTTTGCATGCACTTGAACGCATGCAGTTTCTGCTTGCGAATCAAGATGGCTGCCGCGTGTGCCGAATTCAGAGGGTAGTTAAAGACCTGGTAAAAGGGCCAGCCCCCTGGTAAGCACTCTAGTAGGCAGCTTGTCACGCGTATGCCGAATGCAGGGGGTAGTTCAAGGCCTGGTTCAAGGGCGAGCCCCCTGGTAGGCACTCTAGTAGGCAGATCATACTAGGGTCTCTACCATGGGTGAGAGCCTGGTACTGAATACTACCATTAGTACCAGGCCTCGAAGGGTAGTATCTTTGGTGGTAGAAGGGCTTTACTAGGGGGGCTGGTAAGACCCATAGTATCTTTTTCTCTCAGTGTGCATAGTCGATTCGGCCATTTTTTGGCTCAGGTCAATATTGAGGTCCCCAGGGGTCATCGAAGGTCAAATTTTCCGAGTTCAGGACTTCGCTCAAGAAACTCCTAAGTATATTGGTTACTAATTACTATATTGTTAGGGAAAAACGAGAGAAAAAAAATCGAAAGCTCTTGAAAAATGTAAGCGCTAAGGTGTCCTCAATTTTTACCTCAGGGCAATAGTTTAAGAATGTAAAAAATACATGTCAATACCTCACTTCAATATTGTTGTTTCCGTTGTTGCTTCCGTTCGTCTTCAGTTCGCCAAAGCAAGTGTCCGACGGGAAACGATCGACTGTTACATTTTTTCATGGCACATTGGCACAATGTCGTTTGTACATTGTAGTCAACTGCATACTTGCTTACTTCCATGTGTGGCAATGGTTACACACTATGTGTTACCATTGCCACTGGAAAACGAAAACAGACATAATTGCCTGCAGTCAACGTGGAGATAGCTTTATGCCTCAAATATTATAACGCATAATGTGTTATACATGTGAGCGGTGAAGACCTGAAACTGAACTTTGAAGAAGAGGGAAATACATATTTTGTTGTTGTATTTCGCTCTTTCTCGAAGTTCGGTTTCGGGTCTCCACCGCTCACATGTATAACAAACACATTGTGCGTTATAATATTTGAGGCATAAAGCTATCTTCACGTTGACTGCAGGCAATTATGACTGTTTCCGTTTTCCAATCGATCAACATGCTGGGCAGTTAACAGAAAGAAGTAAACGTATGCAAAATCAGCGCCATTATTTCTTTGTTTTTGCTGCTGGAGTAGGAGACGGATACAAGGAGTTTCAATTTGGGCACCCACAATCATTTTGATAAAACCACACCCCTGATCACACCAATATGAAACAAGAAATACAAAGTCATGAAATCACAAGAACACTCGGACACAGTCAGTATGCAACCAAGTCTGGCTTACTCTAACCATGGCAAGACAAGATAGACGTGTGTTGACACCACATCTTCCCCACTGAGACACGCCTTCCCAAATTTTGGTCATCACTCCTCTCCTATATATCTATTTGAGTAGTGTCCGTTTTGCACTCGAAACACAGCAAGGTTTTCGTGTCTGTCCGCGAATGGAATGCGGGTTAAGCACGTGGGTTAGTGAGGTGGAGTCTTCGTCCAGGAGATTGCCGAAAATTGAATCCGAGCCGAGGTCCCTGCCGGCCATGTGGTACAGGGACAGGGAGGGGTGTTGGTGGAAGGGTGTCATGCCGGGTGTGTGTGTGTGTGTGTGATGGGAGAGGAGGGGGGGGGGGGGGTATGAACCAACAATGAATGACCTCAAAACCCGGTAAAAAAACACCGAAACTCCGTCCAGGGCCGCTGCAACTCGGCACGTATCAGTAGCTGCACATACCGCACCGGCGTCATGACGTCACTGGATTCCCGTGCCTTTGTGAGCATAGAGCCTCCGTGCAGAAGAATCCCGAGAAATATTAATAGTTGAGCGGCGTCTGTAGTTCCGAGCTAGGAAAACAGCCAACAATCTGTGTGTAATTCACGTGTCTTTTGTGCATAGGGAACCTCCATTCCGGAGAAATTTGTTAAATTACAAGTGCGTTAAATAGCTTTAGCTATGTGCCTGAGATGGGTTGGTTGGAGTTCGAGATGGAATGGGGGTGAAGTAGAAAAAAGTTCAGTGAAAAGTAAAAAAAGTCAAAAAAGTCAAAAGTCAAGAAGTCAAAAAGTCCAAACTCAAAAAAGTAAAAAAAGAGAAAAAGAAATCGAAAAAGTCGAAAAAGTCGAAAAAAATATAGCCTGCAAGCCCCGCAAGTCTCGGAATCCCCGCAAGCCCTGCAAGTCCCCCATGCTCCGCAAGCCCGCCAAGCCCGCCAAGTAAAAAATACAAACATCCATCCATTTATCGAGAATGCAAATCTAGGGGATTGCGACGCGGAGCGAGCACAAGGCGCTAGTCTCCTATATATCTATTTGAGTAGCGTCCGTTTTGCACTCGAAACAGCAAGGTTTTCGTGTCTGTCCGCGAATGGAATGCGGGTTAAGAACGTGCGTTAGTGAGTTGGAGTCTTTCTCGTCCAGGAGATTGCCGAGAATTTAATCCGAGCCTAGGTCCCAGCCGGCCGTTTGATAGAGGGCAGGGAGGGGTGTTGGTGGAAGAGGATCATGCCGGGGCGGGGGAGGGGGTACGAACCTCGAAACCCGCTCAAAAAGGCACCGAAACTCTGTCCAGGGCCGCTGCAACTCGGCACGTCTCAGTAGCTGTACATACCGCACCGGCGTCATGACGTCACTGAATTCACGTGCATTTGTAAGCATGGAGCCTCCGTCCAGGAGAATCCCGATAAATATGAATAGTTAAGCGGCGTCTGTAGTTCCGAGCTGGGAAAAACACAGCCAACAATCTGTGTGTAATTCACGTGCCTTTGTGAATAGGGTACCTCTATTCCGGAGAAATTCGTTAAATTATAAGTGTTTTAAATAGCTATAGCTGTGTCGTGTTCGAGATGGATTAGGTGAAGTAAAACAAGTTCAGTCAAAAGTAAAACAAGTCGAAAAAGTAAAAAAAAGTAAAACAAGTCAAGTAAAAAAAGTAAAAAAGTAAAAAAAGTCGGAAAAGTCGCAAAAATTCGAGCCCCGCAAGGCCAGCAAGCCCCGCAAGTTCCCCCAAGCCCCGCAAGCCCGCCAAGCCCCCCCCCCCCCCCCCCCAAGTAAAAAATACAAATCTCCATCCATCTATCTGGATTGCGAATTTATGGGATTGCGACGCGGAGCGAGCACAAGGCGTTAGTCTCCCCTATATATCTATTTGAGTAGTGTCCGTTTTGCACTCGAAACACAGTAAGGTTTTCGTGTCTGTTCGCGGTTGAATTTACGTGCCTTTGTGAGCATGGAACCTCCGTCCAGGAGAATCCCCGAGAAATATTCATATTTGAGCGGCGTCTGTAGTTCCGAGCTGGGAAAATAGCCAACAATCTGTGTGTAATTCACGTGCCTTTATGCAAAGGGAAAATCCATTCCGGATAAATTCGTTAAATTACAAGTGCGTTAAATATCTATAGCTGTGTCGGAGATGGGTTGTTTGGAGTTGGAGATGCAAGTCCAACAAGTCAGACAAGTTCGACAAGCCCGACAAGTCCAACAAGTCCAAGCCCGACAAGTCCAACAAGTCCGACAAGTCCGACAAGTCCGACAAGTCCAACCAATAAGTCAACAAAGTACAAAAAGTGATCCATCTATCAATCAAATATCCAGCCATCTATCGGGATGCAATTTATCGGGATTGCGAATCAATGGGATTGCGACGCGGAGCGAGCACACGGCTATATTACTATTTGATAAGCGTGTCTGTCTATCTGTCTGTCTCTCCGGCACCGCTCAGTTTATTCAGTCTAAAGGTCCCAGTTAATTCACGTGCTGAATTGGTGCGGATACCTCCATCCCGGAGATGCCAGCTAATCGTCCAGCGGAGCGGACGGGTTAGCACTAGTCATGCATCTATAGGTGCATGATGTCCAAAATTCCTAAACCTATCCATTACATTTATAAACTGTGGTTGTCAAAGTTGAAAATGCAGACAGCTCATTTCAGTCAGCCAGTGCCTCAACATTTGATCCCAATCATTAGTTATAAATAGATTTAGCCAGTAATAATATGTTTAACCAGAATCATCTTTATATTGTCATGTCAAAAATCACATCACACAAAACTTATTAAGCCTATTGTATACTGTATAGGTATGCTAAATGCTTGCCATTTATTATAGCATATTCAACTGCCTCTTGAAAATGTTAATGCGACCAGCGAACAATGACTTTTTCTGGAACAAACATTATTAGTTGCAGGGGCGGATCAAGAAAATCGTCAAGGGGGGGGGGTCATTAATTGCAGTGGTGCCCCTACCTATACCCAAATTTGAAAACTCAACGGATTTGGTCCACGATATTTTGAGGGTGCCCCTACTTCAGCATTTTTTTTTAAATTGACAACGTTGGCTATAGGTATTTGCAATATCAGTCGTACCCTTTCTATCATTTAAAGTGCCGCCGATGGTGCTAAAATATATTATTTGTACAGTCAAGGGCGGCCCTGCAGACGGCTGATCAGGTAAAGCCAGTTTTTCAAGTTTTACATCAATCGATGCGTCTCGACGACTGGGCACAAGTGGCCATAAGTAGTCGATGCGCCCAAAACTACCAATCATCATGATCTTGACGAGCCAAACACAATGGTAAAAATCCAATTGATCTAACTTGATTTGGTAAGGAGTTATTGAAGAAAAAAACACGTGACATCGGGGTCACCTGAGTTGACTTCGTAGAGGTCAAAGAACAAAAATGTGACATGGGTCTTTGTATTTGGCACAAGAATGGTGGATCTGGTGAAAACTGGTCAAATTTGTCCAATTCCTATGGATTTATACGCGTTTTCATTTTCCCCCGTTGACTAATAATAATGTAAAGCCTGTTTTAGGTCACGGCATTGACCTTACCTTAGGTCAACGATATACAACATCCGAGATAAAATAACTGCAGGTACGTTTGACCTAATTTAATCCTACGAGTTTCAAACCTCTTGGTTAAACACTGTAGCTTTGGCACGAACACAAACTTTCAAAAACTTATTTGGAGGTGGGGTCACTTGCGTGACCTTTTGACATGACTTGAGATGACCCAAGGCTGAAAAGTTTACACAATGTGGGTAATTGAAGCCCAAATAACTATGCCAAATTTGACGGCGCTGCGCGCCACCGTTTGTCAGCGATTCATGAAAAACCTCCGGGGAGGTGGATATCCGCCCCCGTCGGTGGGCGTGTTAACCATATTACTGTCGGGTTAACCCCAAAATACCAAACTGTCGGCCGGGGCTATTCAGCCCTCCATCGTATCTCGGAAACCGCCGGACCGTTTCACTCCGGGAAAGCGGCATTCAATTACCTGCAGCTTGAACTACATTCCTATATTCACAAATATGAAACATTTTGTCATGGGGGGTGGGGGGCGGATGCAGGTAGCACAAACTGAGCGAAAACATGCATTTTTATATAATTTGCCATGAGGCGTTGTTTCAACGCAACTTTTCATATTGATGTATTTCGCCACCTGATTGTATGCTTTAACATATATTCCTTTGAAGAGTTTGGGGAGATTAACCCAATGGCGTCCCCCGGCAATTCAAAAGGGGGGTATCTAAGGATGTCACTTTAATAGTTTTGCCGATTTGATTTATGTTTTGCTGCTTACAATTACATTTGTATTGTGTATGCATGTAAAGTAAAACAAATGTCAGTTTTTATTTCTGCAGTGGCGTACTCAGGAGGAGAAGGGGAGGGGAATTGAGGAAGCTCTTGTTGCTCGCTGAACAAGCTTTTTAGCGCGTCGCCTTGCTGGATAGAATGTGTTTGCATGCTTTGCTTTGACCTGGGGACTAGTGTGATCGGTTTCTCCCCTTTGACTGATTGCCTCGGTCCCCTGGGCCCCGGGTCTCTACAGGTTAATAAACCCTCTGGGGCGGGAGGCGACGCACACGTGCGTGCCGGTACGAGGGCCGTCGCACGGCCCTGGCGTGCGCTCTGTCGTCGTTGTTGGTGACATGAGATGGATCCAGCCATGCTGCTTGCCTCCAAAAATCTGTCGCTGGAGTCGCCCTTGGGCAACCGAAAAATGAAGAAAAAAAACGGAATGTGTGCAAGGCATTGCTATAACAGGTCATCAAGTTTCAAGTTGATATATTTTGTTATGTAATTACACGTCGTGGGTCTACAATTCCCCCTAATTTAATCCCTGGAGCCGCCCGTAACACTGGGCCATGCGCTTCGCCCACCCCTGAGACCGCCTATGCCACAACATACAATTGTGATACATGCAGATGATATTGTACGAGATAATCCGCTGAAAAATATCGTTTTGAGTTACTAAACACAATGTGTGTGTACACTGTACGGAGTCAAACATATGCCCCCCTCCCCCCCCCCCCCCCCAACAAAACAAAACAAGTCCGTCGTCCCTGGAGTCGCCTGTGGGCAACCCAAAAATGGAAGGAAAAATCGAGCAAGGTACGCAAAGGATAGCTAAGAAGGTTCACTGAGTTTGAAATGATTATCTGTCAGATTTCCGTGTAATGCCAGTGAACCAAAATGCCTCCCAAAACTCGTTCCTGGATGTGCCATGCGCAATCCCCCTCCCTAAATGAAGGAATGTGCAACATGTCTACAAAGAGCAGCAAGAAAAGGCATGCAAGTCGTAAGCTCTTATCTACAACGGTTAGAGAATGGAAATTGATTCTCTTTGATAGCCGAGACACGCTGAAAATCAAAACATGCCCCCCCCCCAAAAAAAAACACGCCTGACGCCGCCCCTGGTAAGCCAATTTTTTTGCATCGTGCCAAAATGTGCCCAATGAGTATTTAGGAAAAGTCAAAAGTTTGATGGCCGTATCTTTAGGTACTCGTTTGGAGGCAGGAGCGGAAAAACCTTAGGGGTGTCGTTTTATCCCCAACCCCCCAACCCCGACACTAATAGGGTTAACGGGTGAACCACTGAACAGGTTGGCCATCCTCTAGTTACAGCGATACAAAAGGGAGCAGCACGACAATTATTTGCTCGCCCCAAATAACTGGACCTGAGCTTTCATCAAATCTAGCAGGAACATCACATCTTCCATTCCGGGCATCACATCTTTTAGAAGGGACATCACATCTTCCAATAGGGACATCACATATTTTCCAATAAAGACATCACACCTTTCAATAGGGACATCATATATTTTCCAATAAGTGCATCCCCTTCTAGCAGATGCATTACATCTTCCACTAGGGCATCACAGCCATCAGAAGGAGCATCACATTTCCATTAGGGGCATCACATTTTCCCCTCGGGGCATCACATATTTCACTGGGGGCATCACATCTTCTACAAGGGGCATCACCGATTCCAGTAAGGACATCACATCTTCCAGTAGGGGCATCACATCTTCCAGTAGAGGCATCAACATCTTCCACTAGCGGCATTACATCTTCCACTAGAAGCATCACATCTTCCACTAGAGGCATTACATCTATTAGTAGGGGCATCACATCTTCCACTAGGGGCACAACATCTTCCACTAGGGGCATCACATCTCCCAATAGGGGCATCACATCTTCCAGTAGAGGCATCCCATCTTCCACTAGAGGCACAACATCTTCCACTAGAGGCACAACATCTTCCACTAGGGGCATCACATCTTCCACTAGGGGCACAACATCTTCCACTAGGGGCATCACATCTCCCAATAGGGGCATCACACCTTCCAGTAGAGGCATCACATCTTCCACTAGAGGCACAACATCTTCCACTAGGGGCATCACATCTTCCACTAGGGGCATCACATCTTCCACTAGGGGTACAATATCTTCCACTATGGGAATCACAGGTTCCACTATAGGGGCATCACATCTTCCACTAGGGGCATCACAGCTTTCATTAGGGGCATCACATCTTCCAGTAGGGGAAGCGCAGCTTTCAGTAGGGGCATCACATCTTCCACAAGAGGCATTGCATCATCCACAAGGGACATTAGGCACATCTTCCATTAGGGGCATCACATGTAATACAATGATTGTCTAATGATAAATAATAGTCTTTTTAGTAAAGATTGGCGTTGATCAAGATGAGGCTGCTTTTTACGGAGCGTGGGCTGATGTGCTCTAAAGACGACTATCACTGTTGAGTTGCGTTAGCTAATAAGCATGCATCGTTGAGTAATATTCCTGGGAAATATGGCTGAACTATGCAGTGGCGCACGCAGGATTCCATTTCGGGGGGGTCAGAGCCCTAAAAGCAGGCCCCCTTGTGAGCGGGCCCCCACCCGTTTTTAGAAAACTTCGCGGATTTCGGTCACTTGTTTTTGAGCGGGCCCCCTACAGCATGGGACCTGAGACATTATCATTTTCTTGTCAATGTCGTGTAAGGTGACTACGTGTGCTACTGATGTGCGAATTGTAGGTGCGTGTGCTACTGATGTGCGGTACAACTGTCGAGAGTAAATTTGACGAAATGAGGTAAATGACAACAACAAAAATTATATTTTACAGGTTAGGCAGGTTGGGCAGGTAAATGACAACAACAACAATTATATTTTACAGGTTAGGCAGGTTAGGCAGTCCGATCCCCGGTAGTTATGTTATCATCATCATCGTTGGGGTTTTAGTGCGCCTCGACTACGTCATTCGCGCCCACCATCATGTTGCCACAAGTTGCCATAAACAATTTTCTGAAGCAACAATGGATAATGTAAACAATACGTATCAATATCAAATACGCCCGTATCAAGAATTTGCAAGGATCGGGCCCTGTTGTGACCGGGCCTTCATTTTGACCGGGCCCTATATCACGTCTTTCCCAGCACCGGGCCCCTGCCTCGATCGGGCCTGACCAAGACCGACCCCTACCAGAAACGGGTCAGCATCAAGAATATGCAAGGACCGGGCCCTGTTGTGACCGAGCCCATATCACGCCTTTGTCAGCACCGGGCCCCTGCCTCGATCGGGCCTGACCAAGACCGGGCCCCTACCAAAAACGGGCCCGTATCAAGAATATGCAAGGACCGGGCCCTGTTGTGACCGGGCCCCATATCACGCCTTTGCCAGCACCGGGCCCCTGCCTCGATCAGGCCTGACCAAGACCGGGCCCCTACCAGAAACGGGCCCGTATCAAGAATATGCGAGGACCGGGTCCTGTTATGACCGGGCCCTCGTCCTAACCGGGCCCCATGCCACGCCTTTGCCAGCACCGGCCCCTGCCTCGATCAGGCCTGACCAAGACCGGGCCCTACCAGAAACGGGCCCGTTCAAGAATATGCAAGGACCGGGCCCTGTTGTGACCGGGCCCCATATCACGCCTTTGCCAGCACCGGGCCCCTGCCTCGATCAGGCCTGACCAAGACCGGGCCCCTACCAGAAACGGGCCCGTATCAAGAATATGCGAGGACCGGGCCCTGTTGTGACCGGGCCCTGTTGTGACCGGGTCCTCGTCCTGACCGGGCCCCATGCCACGCATTTGCCAGCACCGGGACCCTGCCTCGATCGGAACTGACCAAGACCGGGCCCCTTCCAGAAACGGGCCCGTATCAAGAATATGCATTGACCGGGCCCTGTTGTGACCGGGCCCTGTTGTGACCGGGCCCTCGTTCTGACCGGGCCCCATATCACGCCTTTGCCAGCACCGGGCCCCTGCCTCGATCGGGCCTGACCAAGACCGGGCCGCTACCAGAAACGGGCCCGCGTCAATAATGTGCAAGTACCGGGCTCTCGTTCTGACCGGGCCCCATATCACGCCTTTGCCAGCACCGGGCCCCTGCCTCGATCAGGCCTGACCAAGACCGGGCCCCTACCAGAAACGGGCCCGTGTCAAGAATATGCGAGGACCGGGCCCTGTTGTGACCGGGCCCCATCATCCCATGCCACGCATTTGCCAGCACCGGGCCCCTACCTCGATCGGGCCTGACCAAGACCGGGCCCCTACCAGAAACGGGCCCCTCAGAAATACGGGCCCCTCATAAATTTCGGGGGGGGGGGGGGGGGTCAGCTGACCCCTTTGACCCCCCCCCCTGCGTGCGCCACTGGAACCATGTGACGGTTTCATTTTACAAAGCGTGCCCAAGCCCATGATTATCGCTCATAGTGACTCATACTGTTCTTAAATGCTTTCTGAATCTCATTGATATGAAGTGGAAAAATGTCTTGCGCTCTGCTAGTATTCGTTCAAGCACCAAGGCCTGTTCTAAATATATTGATACGGCTCTGCTGCCCTTGTCCTTGCGGCCCGGTTTGCATTATGGCAGCCTGTTGTCATCAGACAATCAAGACCAGAGGCCACTAACGTGTGCCTTCATTATTGGAGTCAGGAACCAGCGTTTCCAGGATGAGCAATCTTTGGTCAGACACTTGATTGGGTATGATGATCAGGTAATGATAAGTTGTATTTGTGACAAGATATCTTCTTAGCATGCTGGGTTGAGCTGTCAACTTTCACACAGACTGACGTCAACTTTGACATAATCGTAAATCGGTTGCGTTTTTCCTACGAGACGAACTGTAAATTATTGAAATGCGCGCATTAGTCAACCAAGTTTATCTTCTTAGCGAAGTGCAGTTAATGATGCATCATTATTCATTTGCTTGCTATATATTCACGTAGTTTGTCAGAGTTTCCAGTTCACTTTGGGTTCGGCGTCACCAGCTTTTCCTAGATTTGAAGCGGGGGCGTCGCCACCTGAAAGTGTGTGTGGGGGTGGGAGGGCAGAGGACGGAGGATTCTCATGCTGAAAGGGCATTTTCCAGTTATGAACCCCAAGTTGGAAACAAAATCAGCTTTATTTGGTGAGCGCTTTTATGGTTAAGAAGAGCCCCGTCGAAGTTAAAAGAAATACTAAAGGAAGCCAATATAGACAACTTATACTACTGTTAACGGGTACATAGATTTAAAGTGGCGACTCTACTATGTAGTTATTTGTAAACAATAACAAGTTTACAAATAATAAGCACATGTGGCGGACGAAAATGCAGGAGGATAAATGTACCCCAATGGAGGAACAAAAATCAAACAACGTTATATGTTGTATGAAAAGGATCTAACTAAACATCATACCACGTCCATCTGGAGGATAACAGTCACCTCTAACAATGTCGATAGATAAAAGAAGTCAATGTGTCGATGAACTCCAAGAAATGTTTTTGCTTATTGCCACAAATTACAATAAAACGAATACTAAGTCTGGATATTTCATTGCTATTGTGCATCCCAACCCTATTTATTTCAGTTAAAACCTTATATTCATTTGATAACTTAATTTTAGTTTAGTAGACTTTACTTTCATATCATCGTCAATGGTTTTTGGAATGAGAGGAAATATCCTGAAGCAGTCCCATTTTTCTGGAGTCGTTAGAGCTCTAATTACCGTAGTTTATAGGCGATGTTCATTGGAATATCATCAGAAGCGTCCACCAATCAGCGACGACCAGTCACCGTCGCTGATTGGTCGACGCTCCCAATCGCTTTGTACGCACATCTTAAAAACACTCCATTCTAGTCAGCTGACTGTGCGTGACTGCTCACAAAGCTGACTGCGCCCCCGTGGATTGTTAGGTTTACAAATTTATCCTCGGAATGTTGAAGACGCAAAAGTATTGTTGTCCGCTAGCCAATCAGCGTCGCAGCTTGAGTACCTCCGCGAGGAGTTTCTCCGAATATATTCCATACCACAAGTAGTGCTATTCCAGTGGTGAAGCAGAGACGTATCGTTAGTCAGCTTTATTAAGCATTATTTTGACATACAATCCTATGCTAAAAATCGTTATTCCAGGGCACGGTTTTAGGAGGGTTCTGCGGCGACATTTGGCGATAATAGCGAAATGCGATCTTCACGGTTTCTTCCTAACTGCCTCAAGTATGAAGGAGTTACATGGGTTTACTGTGATTGAAACAAGTTCAAATTGGTTGATGTTAATGAAATATCATACTTGCAGGGCAGAGGCGGTTTCAGGGACTTGAAAAAGGGAGGTTTCCAGAAAGTATGCAACGCTTGTCGGGAAGTCAATAGAGCGATGTAAGGGGCAGTATAGCTATCAAGATGTAAAATATAACTTCTTCCATTATTTGCATAATTTATTACATATAGAGTTGCAGGGGCGTGCACAGGCACATGAAAAGGAGGCTGACTGGCATGGTGATGACGATATGCCAGCGATTATGGCACAATAGACGGTTAGTTTATAATTATATATACACATATGAGGACATGAGAGGGAATGGAGTAATTTTTGCAGAGGCGCACTCAGGAATGGAAGAAAGGGGTCATATGATTGCAAGGGAACTAAGATGCATGGGCCTACAATGACATAACATACTGCAGTTTTCGGATGAAACACGCACCAGAGGGTACTCTACGGACGATTATAAGATAATAGGCGAGTCCAGGTAGGGCAAAAAGGGGGGGAGGTAACCAATGTGAACTGAAATTGTAAGTGAAATAGTCGCTGTTGACTAGTTAGTATCATTATAGCGGATAATATACCTATCAAAAGGTCTTGCGCCTCCCCAGTTTTGATCCTGGATACACCTATGATGAAGTACAGCATGCACAAAGGAACTATCAACGATCAGTAACTTATTTATAGTGCTGGGTAGCAACTTGCCTGCAGTTAATACTTTCTTTATTTTGCCTCCCTTTTGCACTAACCTGGCACTGCCTATGGCAAAACCATATGTTTTATTACTGTTTTGTATAATATCACATTAACACACCATTTCATTTATAAAAACAACAACATAAAAACGGTTTTATTGCGCATTTACTTCACCCCAAATTGAGTGACCTGCACAGTGCACACGCCTATGGTTTTGAATTTTCAAAAGTCACCACCATATATCAATCTGCAATTCAATATCTAACGATCCCCATTAGTTGCGTTAAAATCGGTTGATAAACATGACAGCTGTGTTGGATCACAAATACCTCTAATATTTGTAGTTTTTGCCCCTTGTTGCCCCGGGGGCTATCAAAAATTTCGGATTTATTTTTATTTTTAGAAATGTAGATCGTGTTGAGGGGAATCAACCGCCGTTTGATTTTTTAAATTCGGACGGGTAGGTATATCTTGAGATCTCCGGGGAGTGGGGTGTGTGTGTGGGGGGTGGAATCCGCCCCCTTACCACTAATAGGGGTAGCCATGAGCCTGCCACTAATAGGGTTAAACAGTGAGAATGTCATACTTGCGGCGGCGTTGAGTCGACCTGGGTTCGAGCCCAAACGCGCGGAGTGTTTACTCTCGGCTGGGATGGCATGCGGATGGTGGCAACGGCCGTTCATGACCAGCTGAGGTCGGTGGGCATGGATAACCGTGTCGAATATTTAGGACAAAAACAACTCTCAACCTATAATTCTGCCGGTGGACATGAATTTCTCGATCGGATGAGGTGTCAGGTTTCACTCAACGAGCTCTGCTTAGCGTACGTACGGATTTTAGAAATTCATTCATGCAAAAGTTTCGGGTAAAATATATAAAAGAAAATGGTATAAAACAATGATAATATTAAGTTACCTGAAAAAAAATGATTATGAGATATGTGTCCCATACGTATGTTAATGTATGATGTAATGTATTTATATGTGTTACATGTATGTAATGCATTTAATGGATTATTTAATGTATTACATATATTATATTGACCACAATATATTTAGCGTAATGTATGTGTTACATGTTTTTGTATGGTTTGTTATTGTTTTTTTAGCACAAGATGTGAGCTGCTTAAGTTTACTCACGAAATACTTACGTATACATTTCAGATATTTGACCTGAATACGAAATGAGCGTAAGTTTTCAACCCGAATGCCAAACTAACTTACGCTTGGCGACCTGAATGTAAAATGTTGTAAGTTTTCTATTCCGGCGTAGGTATGATGCTAAGATTTGTGACCGGAATACCAGATTTCAACTTACACAAAAATATGTACTTACGCCGTCGACCTGAATCCGGCCCTGGACTAGTGAATAACACGGGAGTATTTTATTTTGCTCCCTCGCGTATTTTGCAATGCCTATCTCGTAAAATACCGTCAATGTCGTCCCCAAACATTCAGTACCCGCTTTCACATCAAGCATCGCTCACTAAACGGCTAAACGTTTTAACAATGACAAGGGCAAGCTGTCAATGCCTCTTGCAATTTTCGCACATACTACTATTCCGAACTCCAGACGAAAAACGTTAACATTTCATTCCAACTGGGCATTTGTGCGTTCAAGTTGGGGAGGAGACAATTAGATGTTTTTTTTTGCTGTTGAGCAATAAGTTCCTTGAATAGAGGTAATTCGTCACGATTCGTCACAAATAGTCCATCTGAAGATAATTGGAGTATACACATTTCAGGTATCGATATTTATAATTCTGCACATTCAAATGGTTCCGCAAACTTGTACAAGTTGTTGGAGGTTCGCCAACTTGTACGGACACTGTCCGTACTGTCCGTAGTGGTGGCGCGCCCATGCGCATCTGAGACGCGCGACATACTATTAAAGGCATATCGCAAATCAGTTTTGTCATGTGGCCACTGGCCAATGAGTGCCGATATTGGCAGCGATATTGCCGATATATGGCACTGATTTGACTTTTCCACCACGCTGCTGTGTTGAGGACGTCTGTCTCGGAGATGGCGACTCGTTCATCTCTGCTCCGGGATACATGCGTGGCGACTCGATCATGTGCGATCGGTAAAGAGGTTGGCTTAATTAGACTGGTGGGATGCGTGACGTAATCACAGCCGGGTACGACTACGACAGACGGTCACGGCTCGGCTCTAACTCCAGCACGGTAACTCCAGGTAAAGGTAACTCCAGCACGTTCGCTAGCCCTCACCTGTTTGACCTCTCCAGTCATATTTCTCGCTCAGCGCTGCGTTTCGTCAAACAAAGAGTCAATTAGGAATAATGGTTTCTCTATTAGATCAATGCACCTAATGTTGGGTCACGTGGCCTGGCACCCTCCATTTTAACTAAACAAAATGTGACAAATGTGAGATATGATATGTGAGTATATATATAATGTAGATATAATGTATAAATGTATATATCTAATAAAATGTAGATGTATATATATATATATATATATATATATATATATATATATATATATATATATATATATATATATATAGAGAGAGAGAGAGAGAGAGAGAGAGAGAGAGAGAGGAGAGAGAGAGAGAGAGAGAGAGAGAGAGAGAGAGAGAGAGAGAGAGAGAGAGAGAGAGAG
>JAXIVJ010010501.1:0-46961 GCA_036785665.1 Chirona hameri
ATATATATATATATATATATATATATATATATATATATATATATATATATATATATATATATATATATATATATATATATATATATATATATATATATATATATATATATATATATATATATATATATATATATATATATATATATATATATATATATATATATATATATATATATATATATATATATATATATATATATATATATATATATATATATATATATATATATATATATATATATATATATATATATATATATATATATATATATATATATATATATATATATATATATATATATATATATATATATATATATATATATATATATATATATATATATATATATATATATATATATATATATATATATATATATATATATATATATATATATATATATATATATATATATATATATATATATATATATATATATATATATATATATATATATATATATATATATATATATATATATATATATAATATATATATATATATATATATATATATATATATATATATATATATATATATATATATATATATATATATATATATATATATATATATATACATACTTATATACCATATACTATTATATACCATTATATATCATTGCAATTTCATTTTTAAATCCGCTGTTAGTAACCGAGAAGAGTTTTCCATTTGCTTTTGATGTGTTACTTTGTTATTCACTGCGAACTTCGAAATTACCACTACGGTGGTCAGAACCGGGTATGTATACAATATTTGAATAAACTTCTAAAATTCCAAGAGCAATCACTTTATTTTAATATTTCCACTATGTGTGTCGAGTACTCGGCCAAGACTAGCCTTTTTACACCACTATATGAAACATGTCAACTGCATTACGTCATATAACGTGGGAAATGGTAGAACCACTAACGTTACGCCTAGTCCACGTCTTGTGACAGTAAGTGTGTGTTGCTGTAACGTATCACTCCCAGGGCGCTGTCATTTTCCACGCATCACTCCCAGGGCGCTGTCATTTTCCACGCGTCACTCCCAGGGCGCTGTCATTTCCCACGCGTCACTCCCAGGGCGCTGTCATTTTCCACGCATCACGCCCAGGGCGCTGTCATTTTCCACGCGTCACTCCGAGAGTGCTGTCATTTCCCATGCGTCACTCCCAGGGCGCTGTCATTTTCCACGCGTCACTCCCAGGGCGCTGTCATTTTCCACGCGTCACTCCGAGAGCGCTGTCATTTCCCACGCGTCACTCCCAGGGCGCTGTCATTTTCCACGCGTCACTCCCAGGGCGCTGTCATTTTCCACGCGTCACTCCGAGAGCGCTGTCATTTTCCACGCATCACTCCCAGAGCGCTGTCATTTTCCACGCGTTACTCCGAGAGCGCTGTCATTTTCCACGCATCACTCCCAGAGCGCTGTCATTTTCCACGCGTCACTCCCAGGGCGCTGTCATTTCCCACGCGTCACTCCCAGGGCGCTGTCATTTCCCACGCGTCACTCCCAGGGCGCTGTCATTTCCCACGCGTCACTCCCAGGGCGCTGTCATTTCCCATGCGTCACTCCCAGGGCGCTGTCATTTTCCACGCGTCACTCCGAGAGCGCTGTCATTTCCCACGCGTCACTCCCAGGGCGCTGTCATTTTCCACGCGTCACTCCCAGGGCGCTGTCGTTTTCCACGCGTCACTCCCAGGGCGCTGTCATTTTCCACGCGTCACTCCGAGAGCGCTGTCATTTCCCACGCGTCACTCCCAGGGCGCTGTCATTTTCCACGCGTCACTCCCAGGGCGCTGTCATTTTCCACGCGTCACTCCGAGAGCGCTGTCAATTTTCACGCATCACTCCCAGAGCGCTGTCATTTTCCACGCGTCACTCCCAGGGCGCTGTCATTTCCCACGCGTCACTCCCAGGGCGCTGTCATTTTCCATGCGTCACTCCGAGAGCGCTGTCATTTCCCACGCGTCACTCCCAGGGCGCTGTCATTTTCCACGCGTCACTCCCAGAGCGCTGTCATTTCCCACGCGTCACTCCCAGGGCGCTGTCATTTCCCACGCGTCACTCCCAGGGCGCTGTCATTTTCCACGCATCACTCCCAGGGTGCTGTCATTTTCCACGCGTCACTCCGAGAGTGCTGTCATTTCCCATGCGTCACTCCCAGGGCGCTGTCATTTTCCACGCGTCACTCCCAGGGCGCTGTCATTTTCCACGCGTCACTCCGAGAGCGCTGTCATTTCCCACGCGTCACTCCCAGGGCGCTGTCATTTTCCACGCGTCACTCCCAGGGCGCTGTCATTTTCCACGCGTCACTCCGAGAGCGCTGTCATTTTCCACGCATCACTCCCAGAGCGCTGTCATTTTCCACGCGTTACTCCGAGAGCGCTGTCATTTTCCACGCATCACTCCCAGAGCGCTGTCATTTTCCACGCGTCACTCCCAGGGTGCTGTCATTTCCCACGCGTCACTCCCAGGGCGCTGTCATTTCCCACGCGTCACTCTTAGGGCGCTGTCATTTCCCACGCGTCACTCCCAGGGCGCTGTCATTTCCCATGCGTCACTCCCAGGGCGCTGTCATTTTCCACGCGTCACTCCGAGAGCGCTGTCATTTCCCACGCGTCACTCCCAGGGCGCTGTCATTTTCCACGCGTCACTCCCAGAGCGCTGTCATTTCCCACGCGTCACTCCCAGGGCGCTGTCATTTTCCACGCGTCACTCCGAGAGCGCTGTCATTTCCCACGCGTCACTCCCAGGGCGCTGTCATTTTCCACGCGTCACTCCCAGGGCGCTGTCATTTTCCACGCGTCACTCCGAGAGCGCTGTCAATTTCCACGCATCACTCCCAGAGCGCTGTCATTTTCCACGCGTCACTCCCAGGGCGCTGTCATTTTCCATGCGTCACTCCGAGAGCGCTGTCATTTCCCACGCGTCATTCCCAGGGCGCTGTCATTTTCCACGCGTCACTCCCAGAGCGCTGTCATTTCCCACGCGTCACTCCCAGGGCGCTGTCATTTTCCACGCGTCACTCCCAGGGCGCTGTCATTTCCCACGCGTCACTCCCAGGGCGCTGTCATTTTCCACGCGTCACTCCCAGGGCGCTGTCGTTTTCCACGCGTCACTCCCAGGGCGCTGTCATTTTCCACGCGTCACTCCCAGGGCGCTGTCATTTTCCACGCGTCACTCCCAGAGCGCTGTCATTTTCCACGCGTCACTCCCAGAGCGCTGACATTTTCCACGCATCACTCCCAGGGCGCTGTCATTTCCCACGCGTCACTCCCAGGGCGCTGTCATTTTCCACGCGTCACTCCCAGGGCGCTGTCATTTTCCACGTGTCACTCCCAGGGCGCTGTCATTTTCCACGCGTCACTCCCAGGGCGCTGTAATTTTCCACACGTCACTCCCAGGGCGCTGTCATTTTCCACGCGGCACTCCCAGGGCGCTGTCATTTTCCACGCGTCACTCCCAGGGCGCTGTCATTTTCCACGCGTCACTCCCAGAGCGCTGTCATTTTCCACGCGTCACTCCCAGGGCGCTGTCATTTTCCACGCATCACTCCCAGGGCGCTGTCATTTTCCACGCGTCACTCCTAGGGCGCTGTCATTTTCCACGCGTCTCCGTCGACCGTGCTCCAATGGAAGCTGAGGCCCGCCCAGGGCGAACATTTCAATTAAGGCCGCCACACCACAGTAAATACGGCATAATGACATGATTTGTTCATTCACGGCCGTCGCGCTCGGCGAAGCGAGACCGACAGCAGAGACACCTCTCCTTTGTCCGGCCCTTGGCGGACCGACAGCAGAGACACCTCTCCTTTGTCCGGCCCTAGGCGGACCGACAGCAGATACACCTCTCCTTTGTCCGGCCCTGGAGCGGACCGACAGCAGAGACACCTCTCCTTTGTCCGGCCCTAGGCGGACCGACAGCAGAGACACCTCTCCTTTGTCCGGCCCTGGAGCGGACCGAAAGCAGAGACACCTCTCCTTTGTCCGGCCCTGGAGCGGACCGACAGCAGAGACATCTCTCCTTTGTCCGGCCCTGGAACGGACCGACAGCAGAGAAACCTCTCCTTTGTCCGGCCCTGGAGCGGACCGACAGCAGAACTACATCGCTTCGTTAACTCTGAGCACACCACAGCAGCCGAGTGATGTGCGACAGGAATAGTTATGTGATGGCGCAACGGCCAACTCGCTCACTGCGAATCGCACACATGTTTCCAGAATAGAGTGGATTTAATATAAGTTTTGAGTCGTTATGGCAGAGCTCTGCCAAAGTTGTGAAAGCTCTTTCACACTGACGACAGTGTTGCAAAATGAGTCAGTGACATTTTAAGACAGGAAGAAATTAGGTCACTGGGTGAGGTATATGTAATTAATTGTCAAACAGTGGACGTAATTTAACACGGCTTTAATTACCTGTCGCCAGTCAGTGCCCTCAAAGGGTTTCTGAAATTTGGTCTCACACGGTACCGGCAACTTTGCGTGATAGACGTCGGACCAGGCTCCTATAAGATTAAATGATCAGCTCTGGCCCAAAACAATTAATGAAGTTTCCAAAGGGAAATAAATATAATAATAATAATTAGCACAAGCCAGTAAGGATTAAGCTTAGTTACCAGTTTGTAAAGACATCACAATGTTTCTTAAAATAACCTGTCAACTTATAGTTTAATAGAAGTAACGCCACTGAAAAGCCAAAACAGTCTGCGTTGAGCGTGACTGTGACAGGCTGCCTGTCACCACAGGGCGCTCACAGGTGACTGTGACAGGCTGCCTGTCACCACAGGGTACTCACAGGTGACTGTGACAGGCTGCCTGTCATCAAAGGGTACTCACAGGTGACAGGCTGCCTGTCACCAAAGGGTACTCACAGGTGACTGTGACAGGCTGCCTGTCACCACAGGGTACTCACAGGTGACTGTGACAGGCTGCCTGTCACCAAAGGGTACTCACAGGGGACTGTGAGAGGCTGTTGGTCACCACAGGGTACTCACAGGGGACTGTGAGAGGCTGTTGGTCACCACAGGGTACTCATATGGGACTGTGACAGGCTGCATGTCACCAGTTTTTCCGTCCCGTCTGCCGCCGAGGTCGGACCACTGAACTATATAATAACTGGAAGGGACAAGGGTGCCTGAGAGCGATCGCGGCCGGCCGCCACGCTGGAACGCCGGGCCGGGCGAGGGGTGGCGAGGAGTATGAATGGAGGGGTCGGACGCGTTCGATTAAACCTGTCATTGTAAGCCTCATGCTTGTAAATATGAATACATTTTGGGTGGATATTGGACGGATTTGATTGAGCTTTACAGCTGTATATTTTGTATCGTTTTTATTTTTATTTTATCGACACAGTGCATACTCCTGGCCGATCATTTCTCTACACATTTGTGTTTGTCCCATGTCCGTGCGACTCGTGGTTACCGAGATACTGGTCCGGGATTGCATCCCCCAACGACCCGCTGTGTTAATCCGCGTTCGGTTCGGCGCTCCAACATGGCGGCCAGGCGCGACAGCCCGCGCCATACCCGGTTGCGCGGGCCGCCACCCTGTGGGTCGGACATGTGCGTGCGCGCTCCCGCGAGAGCTACCGAGCGAGCGCATGTCAGTGTTTCGAGTGTGCGTGAGGAGGCCGGTGACAGCCCTTGAGCAGTGACGTCTCAGTAAAGTGCGGTGGCAGCGAGCGCAGTATCATCATAAAGACATATATAAAAGACATAAAAGAAAAGTGCAACAAAGAGCCTCTTGGGCCCATCCGAGGTTGCACCCCCCCCCCCCCACCCCTCCACCAGTCTCGCCCCTTCAAATCACCTTACTCTACCTGCATAAAAGAAGGCTAATCCCACGAGTATTTATGAACTGATCCCTTCTCTGTAAAGTATTTATCTAATCTAATTTTGAAGGAAGCAAGTGTCACTGCATCAGCGACAGCCCCTGGTAGCATATTCCAATGTCCTACAACCCTTCTACTGAAAAATGACTGTCGTAGCCTAGTCCTACTTTGTTTCATAATGAATTTATGCTGATGACCTCTACCTCGATTTTCCCTATTGAACTCAAACATACCCTTTAAATATCCAGAATGCTGACTATTTACAAATTTGAAGACTTCAATTAGATCTCCTCTTAGCCTTCTATATCTAAGTGAAAACATACCCAATTTCTTTAATCTATCTTCATAAGGTAAACTACCAAGACAATTAACCATTTTTGTTGCCCTTTTTTGAACTCTTTCTAACAACCAGCAATCTTTCTCATATGTTGGAGACCAGGCTTGTACACAATACTCCAAATGTTGTCTAACGTATGCACAATACAGTTTTGTTATTACCTTTTCACTCTTGTAGGAAACATTTCTGTTAATGGCCCCTAGCATTCTAAGTGCCTTTTTCCTAGCTTCTACAACCTGGTCTGACGCTGATAGTCTATTGTTTACCACGACACCTAAATCTCTTTCCTTTTCAATCTGCTCCATTTTCTGCCCACCCATTTCATACATATGTTTACTGCTAACCCGTCCAGCGTGCATAATCTTACATTTACTCAAATTGAATTTCATCTGCCATGCTTCAGACCACTCAACTAGCCTGTCCAGATCTGATTGAAAAACATCCTGATCATGTTTTCCTCTAATAATCCTGATAACTTTTAGATCGTCTGCAAAATTCAAGACTTTGCTGTCTATACTGTTCTCAATTGCATTCACAAATATTATAAAAAGCAATGGGCCCAGGACTGAGCCCTGTGGAACCCCACTGAGAATCTCCTTCCATTGTGATTGGCACCCATTCAATATAACCCTTTGCTGGCGTCCTGAAAGCCACGTTTCTATCCAATCCAGAATCTTGCCCCTGATCCCATGAATTTTAAGTTGCAACCCCAGTCTTGTATGGGGGACTTTGTCAAATGCTTTACTGAAATCAAGAAAAGCTACATCTAGCTGTTTACCCTGATCAAAGCTATCTGTTGCAACATCCAAAAACTCCAGAAGATTAGCTAAACAAGAACGGCCCTTCCTAAAGCCATGCTGTGTATCCTTGATGAGTTCATTTTGCTCCAAGAATTCAACAATCTTATCTTTGATGATTGATTCAAGCACCTTGCAGACTAATGAGGTCAGACTAACCGGTCTATAGTTTTCCTCTTTACTTCTATCTCCCTTGTTATGAATAGGAACAACATTTGCTCTTTTCCAATCAAGTGGAATTTTACTATCTGCGAGTGATTTAGAAAATATTATGGCTAATGGAACCGACAACTCCCTTTCAGATTCTCTTAAAAGTCTAGCATGGATTTCATCAGGTCCTTCTGCCTTGTTAGGCCTTACTTTCTTTAGATATTCTAGAACAAGTTCACTACTTATGCCACCTAGCTCTCCTATAGTCTCCTCTGTCTCTGGCTCAGGCTGAAGTGCTGCAATACTACTCTGGTCCTCGATAGTAAAGACAGATTGAAACTGATCATTAAGCACTTCAACCATTTCAATGTCCTTGCTAACTAACACATCATCTACCTTAAATGGACCTATATTTTTGGAAACTGTACTGAACTTATAAAAACTGAAGAACTTCTTACTATCTGCATTACAATGTCTAGCTAAATCAAGTTCCTTTGCCCTTTTAGCTGCTGTGACCTTTTTCTTAACTGAATTTCTTGCATTCTGGTAGGCCTTCTGATTTATATCTAGTGAAGATCCCTTCAAAATGCCAAATGCACTTCTTTTAGCTTGTATAGCACTCCTTACTTCTGGGGTAAGCCAAACTGGTTTGCCCTTGGTTCTGTTACGTTTGTGCCTGAGGGGTATATGCCGATTCTGAATTTGGCTTAATCTAGCTTTGAAAACATTCCAGGCCTCACATGCATCTAAACCTGCCAACTCAACGTTCCATTTTATCTGTGCGAGGTCATTTCTAATACCATCAAAATCAGCCCGGCTGAAGTTTGGAACCATAATAAGGTTATCTTTGGGCCTCATTTCTGATGAGATATTGAATTTAACCATATTGTGATCACTGGTTCCTAGACCTTCACAAATACTTATGTCACTAACTAGATCACTGTTCTCTGAGAATACAAGGTCTAGAATGGAGCAATGTCTGGTTGGCTCTGTTACAAACTGATGCATGAAAAGCTCCTCTTCAAAGATTTGCCTATACAACCTACACTCATTTGTTTCCTCTGCTATACTTTCGTATCCTCTTAAGTTAAAATCTCCCATAATAAGACACTGAGCCCGAAAGTTCCTACGTATTTCCTCACAAATATCTTGGTCTGTTTCAGCTTGGGAGTTCCTTGGAAGGTTCCCTGGTCTGTAAAATGCACCTATCCTCAACCTTCCTCTGTTTCCTGTACCAATTTTAATGTCAAGCCAGATTGATTCTACTTCTTTTACTTTACTAGAATCATCAACTCTAGTAGTGCAGTACAAGCTATTTACATATACAAACACTCCGCCCCTCTGCCGTGATTCTCTGCAGTATGAGAACATGTTATACCCTTGTAACTCGAAATCCTGTAGCCTATCCCTATTATACCCCTCACTAACCCATGTCTCGGTTACACAAATGATATCAGGCTTTTCAAGGGCAACATAACACTCAAACTCATCAAATTTAGACCTAATACTTTGGGCATTCAGCAGCACACATGTGATCTTATACTTTGAGCTGACTCTACTAATTCTGAGGGAATTATGATCTACTGTCCTATTCTGACATGAACTTCTACCAATGCCTACTTCCTGATGCCCTAGTACTAGCGTCCCCGAACCCCTCCTCCTACCTAGTTTCCCTGAATGACACTTCTGTAGGCATCTCCCAAAGCCCTTGCCCCCTCATCCGATAAGTGAAGCCCATCCTTCATATAGTACCTACGCCACTCATAGAACTGATCCCATAAGTCTACATAACTAAGCCCCATAGCTGAACATAAGTTCTGAACTGAGCTGTTCACAGACAGAGCTCTCGAGTACCACTCCTTACTGGCTCCACAGCGAGGGAGGGTGCCAGTCACAATGACTGGTTTCCTGGACTCCTTCAACCTCTGCAGCAGGCTCCGGTACTCCGCTACTATTCTCACACTCTGCCTAGGTCTTATGTCGTTCACCCCCACCTGTAGTATAACTGTCTCCGGGCTACTCCTACCAAGTTCTGCCTCAATGACAGGGCCCATATCAGCTACTCTTGCCCCTGGTTTGACTATACATCTGTCCCTCTTCCCACAGAATTTCGCCTTAAGGGCCTTACCCTTGAGTCCCCAACCACTAAATGCTGAACCTCTTCCCTGTCACTTTCAGCTGCTGACTCTAACGCACTGAACCTATTTGATATTGTAACCTGCGGATGTTCCCTGGGGCTGTACTGCCTGACTCTACCCTGAACTTTTGTCCATCCCTCCTGATCCCCTTCCCTCTTCCTCCTCCAGATTCTGCTACCACCCTCCATTACCCAGCACCCCTCCTCATCCTTACTGTCTGTAGCCCTAGCATTACTTTCCACAATGTTGAGTCTCCAGAAACGTGACCCTCCAACACACTTCCAAACCCCAGCCGCACTATCCACCTTTGCCTTATCCTCCTCCCTTATGCCCCTATCAGAACTACCACTGGTCCCTGATCCTGTAGGCTCCTTTTCTGACCCCCTAACCACGATCTGCGCAAACGTTCCTTGGTCAGGAGCTACACCTTCCTGCAGCTCATCTCTACACCTACACTTACTTAACTGCGCCTCAAGCTCCGCTACCCTAGCCTGGAGGGCCTCTAGCTCTGCTACCTTCGCCTGCATCCTAGTCATGCTCATTTGAATACACTAGTAACTTAGGTATATAACTTAGGTACTATGCACTTTTCAATACTTTACTAACTTAGCTTAACTTTTTTTTGTTTTTTTGTTTGTTTTTTCTTCTTCTAAACCTTAACTAGATCTAAGTAAAGCTAGTGACACAAATCAGCTATGAGTGCACCTAATACTAGACTAAATATCTAATCCTTAAATAAACTGAATACTAAATACACCTTAATTATCCCTAATTTTCTAAAAATATCTACTTATCCAACCCTGCAACTAATAACACAGAAATAAGACTAAGACAATTTTGGCGCACACAAGCTAGAATGAAAAGTCCTTTAAAAAGCAAGTAAGAGGTAACAGCTAACTATGAATGCTTAAAAATAATACCTAAACGGAGGTATTATTTTCATGCAGGCGGGGGACATCAAGCCGATTATAGAAAACTGCTTGCAAGATCCGGAGACTAGCAATCTGGCATACGGCTGACACCCATCATCACAAAAGTGGTTGCGGGCCTCATGGCCGAAAGAAACGCCGAAATAGATGCCCTGAAAGCAACTGTCACGGATCAGCAGCAAACCATCAACGAACTCGAGCAATACTCGCGAGAAGAAAAAAAACTGTGTTAACATAGCCGGTGTGAAAGAAAAGGACAGAGAGTCGGTGAGAATGCTGACAAAAGACATCGGCAGGGCCGCTGGTGTAACGTTGGTCGACAGTGACATCGACACAGCCCATCGCCTCGGCAGGCAAGGCGATGGCAAGGTCAGGCCAATCATCGTGAAGCTCACGACATTTGACAAGAGGCAGGAACTCTATCAGGAGCGTAGAAAGTTGCGCACCGCATCCGCTCCTGTCGACGGCCGACGGGCCCACCCGAGTCATCAGAAGTTTGGACGATCTTCGCAGCATCGACCCTGACCACGCCGTGTTCGCCGCGCCGGACTCCGGCTGCCCTGGCGCCGCCCGTGCGCCGGCCCCCGCCCCAGGGGATGCGTACCAGGTCGTGCAAACGCGACGCAGCGGTCGGCTGGCGGGCAGGTGAACGCTGCGTGCGACCTTCGACCCGTGACGTCACACGTGGCCCGCGGGGCCGGCAGCTCGACCTGGCGCTCAGTGGTGCGAGGTCATTGGACAAGTGCCGTGACCTGCGTGCGTAGCTGTGGTTGGCCACCCGGCCGCCGCGGCCGGCGGCGCCAGTACCGGTCGGCGCGGAGAAGCCGGGCCGGGCCGGCCGTCGTGGGTCCGTGGGCGCCGTCAATCCGTGGACGCCAGCGGCTGTGACGGTCACAAGTTGAGTATGATGACGATTCGTGATTGGGCACTAAGCGTCATACTATACCCCACATTAGTTTGTATGTTTGTGTATTTTTTTGCATTGTTGTTTCGTTGGCAGTTTGCCGTGACGGCGCCGCCTTGGATGACTAGTCTTCATAAAGAGCGGGGCGGCGCCGACAGCGGTCGTTCCTTGCGTGTGTATGGCGATTATGTCTACCAGAAGCACGGCGTATAAATGTGATCACTTATTGTATATACGCTTTGGCATGTTAGAAGCCATTCGAAGCGTCGCGCACTGACTCAACATTAGCGGTTCTTGAAAATGGAGTTTTTGCAGTTACATAATTTTGTGTTACTCGTGCTTCTGTGTGCTATGGGTTTGCTATGGTGTCTGGTTTGTGCGTGATAATGCTCCACCTATCGTTAACATTTCACACAGTGAGAGTGCAATGGTTATTACTTAACATTTACTTATTTATTGACGTAACATATTTTTTTTGTTTACAAACGTCTGCTTAACGTTTGTTTAACTTGCCACCTGCGCTCGCTGCCTCAATGCATCAATGTCTCTGCTGGTAATTTTGCTGCGTTCCCAGGCTGCGTCACCGGCGCCCGTCCGCTGCTGCCGCGCCGCTGGAGTCGTCTATCGTGCGGCACAGCCTGGAGGCGCGCGGCCGGAGCCCCGGCCGTCCTCAGCTACCTTCCTTACATCAACAGCACCTCCAACAGCGTCATGGAGGGAGAGAGCGGGTGCCCCTTCGTTCTGTGACGGCAGTTCTAAGCAGAATTACGCCATTCCAAACTCCGAATATCCCCTGTCGGCCCACTACTCCTCGTTACTCGGGACATGCTGAACACGCACAACCCTTCATCACAAGCATACCACAGTGTACATAATTCACCCTACCTTTTCAAGCAAATGTTACGGCGAACAGAAACCTCAAACAAAGTATTTAAATTTGCAAATATACACAATGATATATACTTACTTTTAATATTGGGTGGTGTTGAACAAAATTCAGGTCCTATACACACACAATACATTGACAATTTGTCACGTAAACAGCAATAGCATCACGGCTCCGGGACGACTATACGAGCTACATTGCTTTGTGGGCGAGTATAACGTTGACATCTTAGCACTCTCTGAAACAAAACTAGATGAAACAATACATTATAGCTTATATAACTTGCCAAATTTCCATGCACTAGAGTATTCTAACTTGTTCCCTTTACTTGCCACCAAATTTAACCCACGACAGACTAGAGAACTTCATCCGACAATTTCACTCACAGATTAATGTTAGCACAGCGTTTTTCACCTACCACAATAATCATACTAGGGGACTTGAATACCGGAAACATATATCTTTCTAGCAACCTACCACATAGCGGGGTCCTTTCGACATTAGACTAAAAGACGCAATAGAAACCCTCAACCTAACACAACTAATCAGGACACCCACACGACAGACAGACACATCTTCGAACTTACGTGACTTAGTTATAACTAACAATCCCCAACAAGGGCTGCGCCACAGGTTTGAAGTTGGGGGGGGGGGGAGGGACGTGGATTCATGAGTTCAACGAGATATAGGGTTGAGTATATGGGAAATGGTGGGAACCGGGCTCTACACCTGACCGGGCCCCTGAACACGCCTTTGCCAGCACCGGGTCATTGCCCCGATAGGGCCCGACTAAGACCGGGCCCCTATCAGGCCCGTGCTATCAATAATTTGCTAATGCCGGGACCTCATCCTGACCGGGCCCCATATCACGCCTTTGCCAGCACCGGGCCCCTGCCTCGATCGGGCCTGACCAAGACTGGCCCCTACCCGAAACGGGCCCGTGTCACTAGAACGGGCCCGTATCAATAATTTACAAGGATCGAGCCCTGTTGTGACCGGACCCCATATTTGCCAGCACCGGGCCCCTGCCTCGATCGGGTCTGATCAAGAACGGGCTCGTATAAATCATTTGCAAGGACCGGGCCCTGTTGTGACGGGGCCCTCTACCTGACCGGGCCCCATATCACGCCTCTGCCAGCACCGGGCCCTGCCTTGATCGGGCCCCTACCAGTAACGGGCCCGTATACATAAAAATGCGAGGAGTGGGCCCTGTTGTGACCGGGCCCTCGTCCTGACCGGGCCTCATATCACGCCTCTGCCAGCAACGGGCTCCTGCCTCGATCGAGACCCTACCAGGAACGGGCCCCTATCAGGAAGGGGTGCGTATCAAAGAATTCGCAAGGACCGGGCCCTGTTGTGACCGGGCCCTCGTCCTGACCGGGCCCCATATGGCACCTTTGCCTGCACCGGGCCCCTACCTCGATCGGGCCTGACCAAGACCGGGCCCATACCTGAAACGGGCCCGCATCAATAATATGCAAGGACCGGGCCCTCGTCCTGGCCGGACCCCATATCGCGCCTTTGCCAGCACCGAGTCCCTGCCTCGATCAGGCCCCTGCCAGGTATGGGTCAGAATACGTGTCCTTTTGATGCTTGCCACTCAGAAATTTCGGGGTGGGGTGGGGGTCAGCTGACCCTTTTGACCTCCCCCCCCCCCCCCCCTGCGTGCGCCATTGCCAACTTGCCTCGAGATACTCCCGCTACTTGCTGTGTCCGTGGTACCTAGAGACAAGGGCGTCGCCACGGGGGGGGGGGGGGGGGGGGCTGGGGGCGTCCCCCCAGGATCGCTCCGGCCGGAGTCCACCCCCCCCCCCCCCAGATTCGCAGAATTTTAACATTAGCCCAATGGGACTGGCCCTCAAACCCATGGCTGCCCCCCCCCCCCCCCCCACCACCCAAAACTGGGTGGCGACGCCACTGCCTATAGGGAGGTGACTTGTTGACTAAGTTGGCGTACTTTTCGCTTATAAAAAAGCTGAGCGACTTATACATGCGCATTACTGCTAAGTTGCAGTGGCGTGGCCCTATTAATTAACCAGTCCACACAGGCACGTAGCCAGGATTTCGTCCAGGGGAGGGGGGAGGGCGCCTCGAAAGGGCCCCTTCCCGAGCGTTGAAAGGGCCCCTTCCCAAGCGTTGAAAGGGCCAAACAAAACGGATGAAAAGGCACGTTACAAGAATGGAGAATGTTGTATGGCAGGTATGGCATGGGCCATACCAACACTTTTAGGAGCTAGAGTAAGTAAACCGAGGGGTTTAGAACCAGCGATTTGGAGGGGATTCCAACTTTGGAACCAGCGACACCAGTTTGGAATCAGCTATATTACACTCAGAAACAAGCGAGACCTCAGTGCGGTCTCCGAAGCTAGAAAAAGGTTTCAACAAAGAGCCACAAGTTTGAAACCCTTTTCGCGGCTTACGAAAGATTCTTTTGAGAGACCTTTTTAAATGTTAGACCCCTTGGGGGTTTCAAAGACGATCAATACGGGTTTCGGAGACCTTTATGGATACCTTTCCGAAGTAAAGGCAATGCGTTCGAGAACCATACATGGTGTGGAAGCAGCTTGTAAGGTTCTTTGAAACCTTAGCTAATGTATCTAGATGGCATCCGAAACCCCATTGGAAACCTTATGGGTTTCATATCAGGCTCTTTAAGAGCCTTTAGCGGTCGATATATTGGTGCTTGTTTCGTCTCCCTTTGCGGTCAACACGACCAAAACAAATCGGTACACCAGTCCACTCATTTTATTATGAACAGAACACGACGACACAAAGCGAGCTGCTGCGCGTCAGAGGACTGTGTGGATCGGGCCCGCCAGACACCCGCCTCGAACGCGACAGGTCGGGCCGCCTGACCCGAACGAGTCTCATGACTACCGCCAGCTGTTTGATCGTCATCTTATGATAGTAAAATAAATCACTCTGTCACTCAATCAGAACTGCAACAGCTAAAGACAACCAACAAACAAGTGATTTGACAATCTCATCTTCTGGAATTAGGTCACCGTTCCCCAAATACCAGCAAGTTGAATTTCCTCGTTGGTGGCTGACAACCAGTCAGTATCTTCTGGATGTTTCTGGAGTTGCCACACTTGCAAAAGCCACTCAGCAAAATTGACAGTATTTTCCTGTTGCGCACACTCACTTTGGACACAATGGTTTAAGTACAACCATAGGAAATAATTGTAAAAATGTAACTATTTAAGCGTCACACTTCCGTCAGCCAGTGCTGCTGGCGAACTGTCATGGCGCCTGGCGGCCGCGCGCGCCGACACGTGGGTCCTAAATGGGACTCCGATGAGAAGCTGTATGATTCTTTTAAGGTTCACATTACATCCGTGAACTTTCCAAATGCAGAGGTCTTCTAGGCGAGGCAGGATATCCAATTTTACATAAGGGACCTGGACGTCTTCCAGGCGAGGCAAGATATCCAATTTTACATAGGGGACCTGGACATGGCTCAAATCTAGTCCTGTGTCGCACCATTCTAAAAATAATTAATGGGGCCACCATTGACCAGCGTGGCGATGTCTCACCCAGCCTGGGATGGGAGCAGCAGGGGTGCAAAGTGCACGTGCTTTCACCGTGCGATACAAGCCATGATGAAAGAAAACTGGCTGCTTCTGGCCGCCAGATGTAGATGGCGAAAGTTTCACCTTACATTTATGTGGGGTACATCCCTTTCATTCGGCATATGTAACAAGACCCCACATGACCTCCCTCGTGCACGTGCCATGCACGTGCAAACTTCAGTATTGACATATTTTAGCTATAATGACCTATTTTCGTTTCATCCTGCGGCCACACAAAGGGCTCAAACACAAAAGAGACAAGTGTCTGTGACACTTAACTATGTTATCTATATGCATGCAAAGTTTGGCCCGCACAGGTTGAAAGGTGCGAGCGGTGGGATTGCTAATGCTTGTTGTGGTCAATATCCTCCACTTTCTTAAAGGCCTTACCTGTGAGGGAGTATCTCGACAACGCCAAGCACCGCGCCACACACTTTTGGCACAGGCATTATGAGTGTCGCACCTCTCTTTAGTGCCACCAGCATCGCCATGGTTACGCCATGTCACCGGTGGCGCGTGCAAAAGTTGTCCCCATACAATAGGCACCGTAAGGTTATCTTTAGGACGGTATTGTGCAAAACTGAACCATTAACAATTTTTCCTTGTTTGGTCACAACCAACCAATGATGTGTGCTAAACATCCACAAAGTGGGTTTGAGATTGAAATCCGGTGACAGGCGCTACAGCAAAAATGCAGTGAACCTCCATTCTGGAGAAATTCTGTTTTATAAATGCTTGATATAAATGCACAGATGCACACCACACCCTGACTCCACCACTTGCTATACACGCTACAGATGCCTGCAACCGCCATACATCATCCAAGCGGTCGGCATCAATAAGGGGTGCAAGCTGCACCCCTCAGGGGAGAGTGTGCGACCATTTGCTCGTGACGTCTTCTGGTTTCTGACATTTTCGAGTTAGCGACACCAAACTTGGTGCACCAATAGAGCTCGACGAGCGCTTTCTCGCGATGTGTCATTTTGGGTGATCGGGTGCTAAATGCGCGTGCGGTGCACTTGCAGGCGGTGTTCACCCCTGTTTCGGAAATGGTTGTTTCCGCTCACAAGATACCGAAACTGGGCGCGATAATTGTCCTCTGTGTATTGTGTGTATTGACACACAGCACATGCATTCCGAGGCATTCCGATTGCCCCGAGGGGTGCACCTGACACGTGCAGAGGGTATTCCATTGCGCACCGTTCTGTCATATCAGGCGAACTACGCCTCCTAGAGCGCTACAATTTGGCACAGTGGTACTTGTACAGACACCATGGTTATTGCAAGTTCTTTGACCGCATCGGGGTAAGGACCTGCACGTGCGCGATGTATCCCCTGATATGTAAGGGTATGTGTAAGGCGATATTGTGGAAAATTGAACCGTTAACATTTTTCCTTAGTGTGCCCGTAGCCAGCCAATTATGTGTTATAAACACTCAAGGTGGGCTAGCGAGTGAAATCATGTGACAGGCGCTGGAGCAAAAAATGTACTGAACCTCCATTTCGGAGAAATCATGTTTTACAGATGCTTGTTATATGTGCACAGAAGCAGACCGCGCCACCACACCATCACCCCACCACTTGGTATAGACGCTAAAGATGGATACCACCGTGATACACCACCGCAGGGGTCGGCAACCCTGAGAGGTGCAAGATGCACCCCCAGGGCGGTCCAACTGTTTTCTCTTGGTGTCCTTTGGTTGCAGAAATTTTTGAGTTAGCGACACCAAAGCTTTTTCACCGATATAGATTGACGAGTGCTTCCTGACGCTGTATCACTTGAGGTGATCGGGCGCTAGATGCGCGTGCAGTGCACGTGCAGGCGGTTTACACCCCTGTTTCGGATTTCGGAAATGGCCGTCACCGCTCACAAAATACCGAAACTGGGCGCGATAATTGTCCTCGGTTGTGTGTATTGACACACGACACATGCATTCCGAGGCATTCCGATTGCCCCGAGGGGTGCATCTAGCACGTGCACAGGGTATCCTCACTTTTTTCCATATTGTGTCCGTATCAGGCCAATGACGTGTTCTAAACACCCTCAAGGTGGGTTAGCGATTTAAATCTTATGAGAGGCGCTAGAGCGAACAATGTACTGAACCTCCATTCCGGAGAAATCATAGTTTATTGCAAATATCCTTTTACCTAATAAATATGGGGCAGTAATATTGACGGCATCGTGTTTGTCTCTTCAAGGTGCTTTGAATCATATTCTTTTTGACCAGGTTAGGTCATCTAATTTTTTTTTCTCGAGTGGAACCAAGTAGGTCATGTTGCATATTGGGAGATGTGTCTCGACGACACAAACACATTTGTGACGGTTTCACTTATCTATCTTAATGCTGTCGAGAGATATGGACAACAAAGTGTTGGTTACATCGGAAGACCTCGGCTGACACTGTGGGGTTGACGGAACACAAATTGTATCTGGATGATCAATAATGACCTATGATAACATGATACTGAAGGAATTGGACTGATGCCATGCATATCCTCGAAATAGGATGTATTTGAATATTTTCCGATTTACTTATAATGGGTAGGTCATGAAATTGACCCGACCTTAGGTCACCGATATTTTATTTTAAAAAAAACGAGACTAGATGTGGGTACCTATGACCTTATGAAATCCTGTAAGTTGGAAACCAATCTGCCAGAAACTTTGGCTGTGGTACGACGGCGAACTTCCAACAAGTCGACCACAGCCGACTCTATACTACATTATTTCTCCGGAATGGAGGTTCAGTACATTTTTCGCCCTAGCGACTGTCACAAGATTTCAATCGCTAACCCACCTTGAGGGTGTTTAAAACACATAATTGGCTGACTACTGGCACAATAAGGAACAAAGTTAACGGTTCAATTTCCCACAATAACACCTTACACATATTCTTACATATGAAGGGGTACATGGCGCACGTGCAGGTCCTTACCCCGATGCGGTCAAAGTAACTTGCAATAACCATGGTGTGTGTACATGTACCACTGTGCCAAATTGTAGCGCTCTAGGAGGCGTAGTTCGCCTGATATGACAGAACGGTGCGCAACGCCCAACGGGATACCCTGTGCACGTGCCAGGTGCACCCATCGGGGCAGTCGGATTTCCTCGGAATGCATGTGTTGTGTGTCAATACAAACAATACACAGAGGACAATTATCGCGCCCAGTTTCGGTATCTTGTGAGCGGAAACGACCATTTCTGAGACAGGGGTGAACACCGCCTGCACGTGCACGGCACGCGCATTCAGCACCCGATCACCCAAAGTGACACAGCGCCAGAAAGCGCTCGTCGAGCTCTATTGGTGCACCAAGTTTGGTGTCGCTAACTCGAAAATTTCAGAAACCAGAAGACTTCAAGAGAAAATGGACGCACCCTCTCCCCTGAGGGGTGCAGCTTGCACCCCTTATGGATGCCAACCACTTGGATGATGTATGGCGGTTGCAGGCATCTGTAGCGTTTATAACAAGTGGTGGAGTCGGGGTGTGGTGTGCATCTGTGCATATATATCAAGCATTTCTAAAACATCATTTCCCCGGAATGGAGGTTCACTGCATTTTTCGATGTAGCGCCTGTCACCGGATTTCAATATCGAACTCACTTTGTGGATGTTTACCAGTTAGCACACACCATTAGCTAGTGGTGACCAAGCAAGGACAACAAGTTAATGGTTCAGTTTTGCACAATACCGTCCTAAAGATAGCCTTACGGTGCCTATTGTATGGGGACAACTTTTGCACGCGCCACCGGTGACATGGCGTACCCATGGTGATGCCGGTGGCACTGAAAAGAGGTGTGAGACTCATAATTACAGTGCCAAAAGTGCGTGGACGTGGTGCTTGGCGTTGTCGAGATACTCCCTCACAGGTAAGGATTTTAAGAAAGTGGAGGATATTGACCACAACAAGCATTAGCCGTCCCACCGCTCGCACCTTTCACCCTGTGCGGGCTAAACTTTGCATGCATATAGGTAACATAGTTAAGTGTCACAGACACTTGTCTGTTTTGTGTTTGAGCCCTTTGTGTGGCCACAGGATGAAACGAAAATAGGTCATTATAGCTAAAATATGTAAATACTGAAGTTTGCACGTGCATGGCACGTGCATGGGGGAGGTCATGTAAGTTCTTGTTACATATGCCGAATGGAAGGGATGTACCCCACATAAATGTAAGGTGAAACTTTCGCCATCTACATCTGGTGGCCAGAAGCGGCCAGTTTTCTTTCAACATGGCTTATTTCGCACCATGAAACCACGTGCACTTTGCACCCTTGCTGCTCCCATCCCAGGGTGGGTGAGCCATCGCCACGCTGATCAATGGTGGCCCCATTAATTCTTGTTAGAATGGTGCGACACAAGACTAGATTCGAGCCATGTCCAGGTCCACCCTATATCTTGCCTCGCCTATTCCTTGAGACTCTGCGTAGGCATCAACATTAAGTAAAGAGGTCTCCGTCTAGACCCATGGTGTCAATTGTTTGGCCTAATGGGTTTCGAAGAACGTATTCATGGACGGGGCGAACAATAAGGATCTCCAAGCAGTCCCCAATCCACGTTAAAATTTCTTTCAGTGAGACCTTTTCAGAAGAAGTTATCCAGGTGGTTGTGAGTGTAACTTCGAATAATTGTTTAGGCCCAAGCCCCGGAACCCTTAAAGGGAATGTTTCACCTTTGTATTAGTTTTAAACTGAGATAGCCATTATCTTGGGCCGTTATTTAAATGTCTAAATTACTAAGGTCATTTTCCCAAAACTTAACCGTTTTTAAGCACTTCAATTTATAGTTTGCAAAATGGGATCTAGGCTAGTGCCGCCGTTGATTGGCTGACAGCGACTTTTTCAGCCAATCCCACTAGATCAGCCAATCAGCGGCGGTCTATAGCTCAATATGACATCAAATCAAATATTACAAACTTAATTTTTAGAAGTTAAGTGAGGTTTTCGAGAAAACAAATATCACCATCGTTTTCAGCAGCACTTACTTCATATTTTTCACTACAACTGGCGTATATTTGACAACTTCCAGAAAGGTGAAACATTCCCTTTAAAGGAATTGCGCCGCAGAGCGGCGCGAAAATTTTGAATCTTATGTCCTGGATATGGATTTTTTCCCTCTATGACATCGTCTTTTTTGCGTTTAAGAGTGCGGTAAAAAATGCGATAAAGCGAAATATTTTGCCCAATTATATAGCAAAGTAGCAACATATAAACAAAACATAAATTCGCCGCGAAACGGTGCGAATTTATAATTTTATTTTAACCCGTATACAATTGAGTGATTTTCAATTGCGCCGCAGAGCGGCGCGAAAAAACTCTCGATAACTGTATTCTTACTGCTGAAGGTGCTTGAGGTGTGTATTGAAGTTTGCAATTTGAGGACAGTTCCATGTGCTCAAAGTTGGGGGGGGGGACAAAAGACACTCTGTCCCCCCAACTTTGAAGTTGGGGGGACATGTCCCCCCCCCCCCCGGTGGCGGAGCCAATGATCCCCAAGTGATGACTGCATCAGGCGTCCTCCCTTCCTTCTCGAATATTGATCTCTTCCCTGTTTTTTTGCAAAACTCGACATAGAAATACAGCCTCCTTTTAAACCCCAAGAAAGACACATTTGGGACTACGACCGCACAGACATGAACAGACTAACCCAAACACTGATTCACACTGACTGGAATTGTATTTTCAACAACGACATACACGACGCTACTGAGCAATTTACCCAGACGATTTTGACGGCAGCGGCAGACGCTATTCCTATACAAATTATTAAAGCACGGCAACATAACACAATCTGGATGACAACTGAATTGAAAAAGAACATGCGTAAGCGCGATGGACTATTCCGATTTGCAAGACAAAGTCAAACAACACACGACTGGCTCAAGTGGCGATTTCAAATGAATAGAACAGCGCTAAACAGACGACTTAAGGACGAACACTTGCAAAACACATCAACAAATTAGTAGAATACAAACACGACCCCTATAAATACCACACAACTATAAAAATTCTCATAGGACTAACAAAACATGACGTAATACCACCACTGGAAAATGCTGACCACGAAATTGTAACTGACAACACAAAAAAGCAAACCTCATAAATGACTACTTTGTTTCTCAGACTATAATCGACACAGCCGGACTGACGCTACCCACTACATACGAACATAACGGGGAGGCGATACCCGCTTTGGAACAAATACAGGTCACAGAAACTCAAGTCCTTAACATTTTAAATTCTCTTGACGTTAGCAAGTCAACTGGTCCCGACAAAATTCCAACAAAAATCGTAAAAATGATAGCCATATTAATCGTAAGTCCCTTAACTTCACTCTTTAATAAATCTCTCAGCTCAGGAATATTTCAAAACGTATGGAAAGAAGCGCTGGTAACACCTTCTTTAAGAAAAATGGCTCTCCGTCCGACCTGAAGCAATACCGTCCAATCAGTCTCCTTCCTTGCCTCTCCAAAGTCCTTGGAAAATTGGTATTCTCTTCAATTTACTCGCACCTTACCAATCACAATCTTCTTTTGGACAAACAGAGCGGGTATCACTCCCATCACAGTACTGAAATTCAACTAACGTACCTAACGCACAACATATATAAGCATTTAGACGAAGGACGTGACGTGACAGCAATCTTCCTAGACATTTAAAAATATTTCGACAACATTTGGCATGAAGGACTTCTTTACAAATGAAAAACGAATTTTGCCATATCAGGGACTCTTCTTTCTTGGCTAAGATCGTATTTAATCAACAGACGGCAAAAAGTAGGAATAGGAGACAATATTTCTTCGACAAAGACCACTGGCTCTGGTTGTCCACAGGAATCGGTACTTGGACCACTTCTCGCTTTAATGTACTTAACGGACTAACAAACAAAGTGACAAACGACGTTCTTGTGTATGCTGACGACACCTCTCTGAACGCTTCCCACACTAGACAAAACGCCGACGCAGTACGACACTCTATACAGCGTGACCTAAACGCAATGTTTGACTACGGTGTCCAGTGGGCAATTACTTTGAACCCATCCAAAACTATTCAACAATTTTTTACTCGCAAAATAGACAATGCCCCTCCCACCCTTACTTTTGGTGGACAACTTATACCCGTTACAGACAATCACAAACATCTTGGACTAACTATGTCAAAAGATCTCCGGTTTCATGTTCACATCAACGACATATTAAGAAAAATGAATACGGCTCTAAGTCCAATCTATCCACTAGCGAAATTCTTAACACGTTCAACACTTAGTAGCATGTACACCACTTATATACGGCCCTACCACGAATATTGTGACGTAGTTTTTGACGGACACATAACGACACACGACGAACTTACGACTGGAAAAACTCCAAAATAGAATCGCAAGACTGACAACAGGCGTTCCTTTCAGAACTCCGACCAATAAACTTCGACTAGACATAGGCTGGGAAACGTAAAAAACTCGACGAGAAAAGCACAGATTAGTTTTCTATCATAAATTAACCCACTTCCCGGACAGACAACCAGACTACATCAAATCCATTCTTCCCCAGACTCGCATAAGAGCCACAAGACGAAACCTCAGGAACGCTAACACTCACACTGCCAGCAAACAACACAACATCCTTTCAAAAATATTTGGTTCCCAAAACTACCAGAAAATGGAACCTTCTCCCACCCTCTATCCGAGAGCAAATTAACACATCCATCTTTAAACAAAAAGTCGCCGAACTGTTGGGCAGCCCCTCTCCCCCTCCCTATTTTTAATTCGGCAGAAAATTTGGTAACTGCCTCCACACCCAAATTAGAACAGGAACACTTTCTCTAAATGCATATCTGTAACAGTACCAACAATCTGAATCATCTTCCTGTCCTTGTGGCTTCCGAACAGAACACATCAAACATTTTATACTTGATTGCACACTATATCGAACATCGAGAAACATTCCGTTTTGCAAAATAACTGAAACGCTCTATAACGATTTTACTCGGTTATCTTCACCACACATCCTTGATGTACTTGTTAACGGCTCATCACTTAACGCTGTGGACGGCTGGCGCGTGGCCGAGTGCTTCTTGGAGTACATTAAAGGGAATAGTTCACCTTCGGAAAATTTCTCAGAACACTATTTTATTATATTTTTTAGTACAATTTTGTTTTCTCTTTTCAAAAATAGTCCTAAATCGCGCCAATTCAGGACAGAAGGTCGTAAATTAATAATTGTATGGTGTGCGTTATTGGTCTGCGCATGCTCCATGCAGAGTTGGCTCTTTCAGACGGTACGGTATATCATATATGCACCGCATTCCTTCGCCAAGAAGTCAAATATCTTTGGCCTGAGAGTCTTTCCAGCCACGAAAACTTGCAGATAGGATTTCTCAACACGGCCTACAAAACTGCTATTTCAGTTCAAAACCCCATGTTGAAGGTGAACTATTTCCTTTAAAGGGGCCTTGGCATCGCGACGTGCGGCGGCGGGCGGCGGTGTCGCGGCGCTACAGTGAACAAGGACACTGGCGCAACATAGTACCGAGGCGGCAGATAGGGTTGTTTTGATTGTATTCATGTATTACCATTATGAGTTACTGTTTGTTTTTGTTTTTGCTTTGCTCCTATTTATTATTATTATCATTACGAGTGTAGGAGAGGCTCCTTGTCATAAGCCGACAGAGCTTTTGCGCCAATCCTGAAACATTGTATGTTATCGCCCTTTTATAATGCTGAATAAAATGTATTCAACAACCACAGGTGACTGTGACATGATGTCTGTCACCACAGGGTACTCACAGGTGACTGTGACAGGCTGCCTGTCACCACAGGGTACTCACAGGTAACTGTGACAGGCTGTCTGTCACCACAGGGTACTCACAGGTGACTGTGGCAGGCTGTCTGTCACCACAGGGTACTCACATGTGACTGTGACTGGCTGCCTGTCACCACAGGGTACTCACAGGTGACTGTGACAGGCTGCCTGTCACCACAGGGTACTCACAGGTGACTGTGACAGGCTGTCTGTCACCACAGGGTACTCACAGGTGACTGTGACAGGCTGCCTGTCACCACAGGGTACTCACAGGGGACTGTGACATGCTGTCTGTCACCACAGGGTACTCACAGGGGACTGTGACAGGCTGCCTGTCACCACAGGGTACTCACAGGTGACTGTGACAGGCTGCCTGTCACCACAGGGTACTCACATGTGACTGTGACATGCTGCCTGTCACCACAGGGTACTCACAGGTGACTGACAGGCTGTCTGTCACCACAGGGCACTCACATGTGACTGTGACATGCTGCCTGTCACCACAGGGTACTCACAGGTGACTGTGACAGGCTGCCTGCCACCACAGGGCACTCAGAGGTGAGTGTGACAGGCTGCCTGTCACCACAGGGTACTCACAGGGGACTGTGACAGGCTGCCTGTCACCACAGGGTACTCACAGGTGACTGTGACAGGCTGCCTGTCACCACAGGGTACTCACAGGTGACTGTGACAGGCTGTCTGTCACCCCAGGGCACTCACAGGTGACTGTGGCAGGCTGCCTGCCACCACAGGGTACTCACAGGTGACGTCCAGCCGGAGAGTTACGAGGCGCGGCTGCAGGAGCTCGCTGTTGCTCGTCATACAGGTGTAGGCCCGCTGTAGGTCCGTCCGCTCCAGCCGCTCCAGCTGCAGCGTGTTGCTGGTGACACTACCGTCTTGGTGACTCCATGAGTCGTCCAGCAGCTCACCGTCTAGCCACCAGGTGACGTTTGGCGGCGGATGACCTGCGGAAGGCACAGTTCACCGTCTATCCACCAGGTGACGTTTGGCGGCGGACGACCTGCGGAAGGCACAGTTCACCGTCTAGCCACTGTGTGAGTCTGCTGCAACGCGCACCGCCGCTCGCACAAACGCACGTCCCCGTGTCCAAAGGCAGACTGTATTATCAAACAAACCTGGCGGCTGACACTCGACTGGAGCGCCGCCTAGCGGCGACTCATGTAACTCTCACACCCCCACACCAGTCCCAGTCCACATTCGGCGGCACATAAATGCAAAGTAAATTTACTTCTAAGGAAACTTTTCCTGTTCAACATGTGCCAGATAATAAATACATAATTAAGCAGCAACCGGATAAGTTGTGGAACGTTTACAACCACACCCCCACACCAGTTAATTATACCATTCGGTATGCATACATAAACTTATTCACACACTTGCCCAGTCTGCGACCACTGCTAACTGCGGTTATATTTCTTCGATGAGTCTGCGCGGTGTTCTCCTGACTCTGGTAGATCGTCTCAGCTGCTGCTCGGCAGGTACGGCCTTCAGACTGGGCCTGTTATCAGTCAGTGCTGGGTGACTGGGCTTGGGAGGCTCAGCGTAGGCGTAACGCTGACGCAGAAAACGGCGATTCCTGGTGAGTACACGCCCACTCGGAAGGCGGATGAAGTACCGCCGTCGAGGGTAGTCTACTTCAGTGACTACCCCGAACCGGTCCCACCGCTTGTTGACGTGATTTTGCATCACCACCTGACTGCCGACACGCAAGCTAGGCAGGTCCTTTGCGTGTTGATTGTAGCGCCGTTCCGCGTCGTCTTTGGCATCTGCTGCTGCTGCATCGGCTTCGTCGGCGGTCCGCTGCCAGCGAGGGTCGAACGCACGCCGGTGCGCCGGCGGGGTGTCTCGGACTGGCCTGCCAAACACTATCTGTGCCGGGCTCCTGCCGTCCGGCCCTGGGGTGTTTCGCTGCTGTAACACGCCGCGTGTCCACTCATCTTTATCTAGACCGCCGGCAGCAGTCCAGCACCTTCTGATCAGCTTGCTCGCTGCCTTGACGCCTGCTTCGGCACGTCCGTTTGATTGCGGATAGTGCGGTGACGAGACGACGTGTTCGATTCTCCATCTGTCCATGAACGATTTGAATGCTTTAGAGGTGTACTGCGGGCCTCCATCACTGAATATCTTCTCTGGCGCTCCAGCTGTGCAGAAGATGCTCTTCATTTCCGCGATCACTCTGGCTGATGTTGCTTCTCGGCCCAAGTGTCGTGCGAATTGCCATCCTGAGAACGGGTCCACAGCCACCATAAAGTAATGGCCCGCGTGCTGAAATAAGTCCGTGCACAGCTGCTCGAATGGCCTCGAAGGACGTTTCCGCCGCAGAATGTTTCCTTCTGGAGGGAAGGCAGTTCCGCTTGGCATGGTTTGCAACTGCGAGTGACGTTTTCAATATCGTTGTCCATTCCCGGCCAGTAAACAACTTGTCGCGCGCGGCTCTTCGTCTTCTCTTTTCCCATGTGAGATGCATGCAGCTCGGCGAGGACTGTAGCCCGCATCGGTCTTGGAATGACTAAGCGGCAGCCGCAGAGCACGACACCGTCTTCAACTGATAGTCGGTCGTGCACCGCCCAATACGGCCGAACTATTTCCGGGAGGTCCACCCTGCATGCCGGAAATCCGTTAAGAACGGTCTGTATCAACTGTCTGGCTTCCTCGTCACCGTCTGCGGCGAGGCGCACTTCATCGATGCGTATGTCTGTGCTGGTCTCTTGAAGTGCGCTGCATATCACTGCCCTGACGCTGACAGCCGTACGGTCTTCGGCAAGCTCGTCTTCAGCTGTCGGAGGATCCAGAGGCGATCTTGACAGAGCGTCAGCAGCCTGATTTGCTTTGCCTGGCTGCCATGCTGCAGTGAAGTTATACATGCAGAGTCGTTCTCGAAGGCGCTGGAGCCTGGGATTTTCTATTTCATCCATGTTCTTGGAGTTCAAGATGGCGATCAGTGGGCGGTGATCGACCATGACGTTGAAGTGCTGCATTCCACTAAGAAACAGGCGACATTTCCGGCTGACCGCCCATGCCACCGCCAATAATTCCAGTTCTATGGTAGCATAGCGGGTCTCGGCGTCTGTCAGCGATCGTGACCCGGCCTGGATCACGCGCCACTCCCCGTCCGTCTGCTTCTGTTGGAGGATGAATCCCAATCCATGAAGTCTGCTGGCATCAGTAGACAGCAGCGTCGGTCTGGCTGGATCGAAGTACGCTAGTGTTCTGGTCGATGACAGAGCAAGGCGGGCCGCCTCGAACGCCATCTGGTGGCAGCTGTCCCAACTGAAGCTTCGTTTGGTACTCAATAGGTGGCGCAGTGGTTCCATGTGCTGCGCCACTTCTTCCGAGAAGGGTGCGACTTGATTTACAAGTCCGAAGAAGCTTCGCAAGTCCGTCAGAGTTTGCGGTGCTGGGAAGGCTGAGATGGCCTGCAGCATCACCGGATCAGGTCTGTAGCCTCCCTGGGTCACCACGAAGCCTGCGAAGCTCACTTGCTGCTGCATGTGCTGTGCTTTCTGTGAGTTCAGCGTCACGCCGCGTGCGCGGCATCGATCCAGGAATAGATGCACGCGCGCGTCCAGCTCTTCCTTCGTCGCGCCACAGATCAGAACATCGTCGACGACGCGTTGGATTCCAGGGATGTCATGGAAGCATTCTTCCATGCGACGGTTGAAGAACTCGGAGATCGAGCTGATGCCAAATGGAGCTCTGGTCCACATGTATCTGCCGAACGGTGTTATGAACGTTGTGAGAGGGCGACTCTGCTCCTCTAGTGGACACTGGTGATAACCCTTGGCTGCATCGAAGACACTGAACCATTTTGCATCGGAGCTGATGATAGAAGCTACGCATTCTGCCGGAGTGTTGGACTGATAGAGCTCACTCCGCACCGACTTGTTGAGTTTCGTAAAGTCAACACACATACGAATGCCGCCGCTTTTTTTTAGGAGCAACGACGATCAGAGCGCAGTATTCTGTCGGTGTCGTCACTGGCACTATCATGCCATCTCTCTCCAGTTTGTCCAACTCCCGTTTCAGAGGCTCCCGCAGAGCAAACGGGATGCGCCGAGGACCATGAACGGCGTGCGGCCGAGCTCCGTCGCTGAGATTGATCTTGAACTGCTCTCCCGGCATTACCTTGATCTCATCACAGAAGACGTCATCGTACTCGCTCACCAGCACGGCCCTCGCCTCGCGCGCGACCGACGGCGTGCTGGTCGACAGCGCGCTCGCTCGCGCCTCCTGCGCGGCCGATGGCGCGCTGGTCGATAGCGCGCTCGCTCGCGCCTCTTGCACGACCGACGGCGCGCTGGTCGATAGCGCGCTCGCTCGCGCCTCTTGCACGGCCGATGGCGCGCTGGTCGATAGCGCGCTCGCTCGCGCCCCTTGCACGACCGACGGCGCGCTGGTCGATAGCGCGCTTGCTAGCGCCTCTTGCACGACCGACGGCGCGCTGGCCCGCGCCTCCTGCGCGGCCGATGGCGCGCGCCTCCTGCGCGGCCTCCTGCGCGCTGGCCCACGCCTCCTGGGCGGCCGATGGCGCGCTGGCCCGCGCCTCCTGGGCGGCCGATGGCGCGCTGGCCCGCGCCTCCTGGGCGGCCGATGGCGCGCTGGCCCGCGCCTCCTGCGCGGCCGATGGCGCGCTGGTCCGCGCCTCCTGCGCGGCCGATGGCGCGCTGGCCCGCGCCTCCTGCGCGGCCGATGGCGCGCTGGCCCGCGCCCACTGGGCGCCGTCACGGTCACCGGTGGACGCCGCCACCCTCTTCACGGCGATGTCTTCCGAATGATTGCTGCCCAGTGCGCTCGTCTTCTGCTTAGGGTAGTCAGCTGGAATTAACCCGAGACGCAGTGTCGTGTGCCACGATAGAACAAGTCGTGTGACTCCAGGGATTATGTGTATCGTATCACATACTTCAATTTTCCCTAACTTGATTTTCACATTGACTTGACCGACTGCGTTGCTGTCGCGGCCATCAACCACTGTGGGATGCACTGTAGGCGGCTCGACACGACCCCAGCCAAAGGTCTCTGCAAACCCGGGGCCAGCTAGACTGATATCGGCTCCAGTGTCGGGGAGAGCACAAACTTTTCCCCGCCTGGTACCGAACACGTCAACTTCAATCGTAGGAGCTGATCTGTACTGGGCACTGTTCACAGCTACCATGCTCAGTTGGGTGCGATCATCTGTAGATTCAAATACCACTGTATTTGCCTGAGCTCGGTCTCTCCGGGGTCTCCTGCTGCACACCCGTCCCCAGTGACCGTAATCACCGCAGCGGAAACAGTCGCTGTCGAAGGCGGGACAGGCGGTCTCCCCGCGGCACCCGGCGCGACCGCAGCGGCGGCAGGCATCACCCGGGCGGTCACGTGACCATGGGTCACCCGTGGACCGACCCCGGCTGCGGGGAGGCCACCTCTGCTCCGCTGGTGCTGGCCGACTGCCAAGTCGGCAGTGGTCTGTGACGTCACCGGTCGCCCGCCGACCTCGCCCTGCGCCCGGGGCCGGTCGCCCTGCCGCACCCGGGGCCGGTCCCGCTTCGCGGCTACGCCGCGCCACCGCCACGCCCGGGCCGGCCTCGCCGTCGGTGATCTCGAAGGCATCACGGGCCGCACATTCCTCGGAGCGACATATTGTGATCGCTTTCTCGAGACTCAGGTCAGATACCGCACACAAACGTCGGATTACATCAACGTCTCGGATTCCAATCACAATTCGGTCGCGAATCAAACTGTCTCTGCAGTTATCACAAAACCCACAGTCCTTGCTCAAGTCTCTGAGGCACGTCACATAATCATCGAACGTTTCACCTGCCTCCTGGCTTCGCAGGTTAAACGCTCGCCTCTGCATCACCTGGCTCACCTGTCCGACTGCATGTCGCTCTAAACGCTCGAGGATAACGTTCATATCGGCGCTTTCTTCCTGCGACAAACCCATGTTTTCTACTACGCGAATGGTGTCGTCCGAGAGGCAGGATCTCATCATGGCTAGCTGCACCGCAGTGGGCTGAGACATCAGCCCGGAGAGCGTACAAAAATCCTTCCATCTTGTTTTCCACGCTCTGAAGTTCGCTCCTCTATCTACGGATACATCCAATTTATCCGGCTGCGTCAGTCGGCTGAGCCACTGTCCCGGAAGGGCGACTGCACCACCACCACCTTCGACTGTAGCACTGTCGCCGGAGCCCCCGCCGGGGTTCACAACCGGCTGCGCCATGTGTGAGTCTGCTGCAACGCGCACCGCCGCTCGCACAAACGCACGTCCCCGTGTCCAAAGGCAGACTGTATTATCAACCAAACCTGGCGGCTGACACTCGACTGGAGCGCCGACTAGCGGCGACTCATGTAACTCTCACAGCCACCAGGTGACGTTTGGCGGCGGATGACCTGCGGAAGGCACAATTCACCGTCTAGCTACCAGGTGATGTTTGGCGGCGGATGACCTGCGGAAGGCACAGTTCACCGTCTAGCCACCAGGTGACGTTTGGCGGCGGATGACCTGCGGAAGGCACAGTTCATCGTCTAGCCACCAGGTGACGTTTGGCGGCGGATGACCTGTGGAAGGCACAGTTCACCGTCTAGCCACCAGGTGACGTTTGGCGGCGGATGACGTGCGGAAGGCACAATTCACCGTCTAACCACCAGGTGACGTTTGGCGGCGGATGACCTGCGGAAGGCACAGTCCATCGTCTAGCCACCAGGTGACGTTTGGCGGCGGATGACTTGCGGAAGGCACAGTCCATGATTGTGTTTTACGCGTCAAGTTACCAACTCTGCTGTGTCGCCCGACCGGGGGCCGGATTCCCATCTTGACATACGAATGATTTTCTTTGAAAGTTGTTCTTTTGGGATTACCATCTCACCACTTACGAAAACTATTAACTCTCTGCTGACAATTTACGAATTTTAATCCCGTCTTTTTCGTAGATTTCTTAGAGAACTAAAAGCCAATACTTGCAAGCTATTTCCTATAGGGAAAGAGCAAGCTTCGGTTGCGAATCAACTGAATAATTTTGGCCCCTTACGAAAAAGATGGTAATCCGAATTTGAGCAAATTCGCGAAGCGCGAAGTTAAATGGCTCCGTTGATTTGCAGTTTCTTCCGTAGGATTTAAAAAAAAAAACATAGTGGGAAGGTCAGGTTAAGGTCAGCTCAGCCAAAATACGCAATAATTTGCAATGGTCAGCAACACATGATTACTCTTAGACGTCAATTTTGCCAATTTTGCACAGTGGTGAGTCTAATTTGTTGATACTCAGGCTTACAAAGTAAAAACAATGTAACAATGCAAATAAAGATTGGCACCTAAATATTGTCGAATCACGAGAAACCAAGTCATTCATAAATAAAAACATCAACTTAATATTCGGTTTGTGGATTTCAGTCATATATATTCATACTTTTTAAAAAAAATAACATTTTCAACAGTTAAGGAAACTTTCATGTCGAATTCTAGTCGTTGTTTGGTCCCCGAGAATATTCCAAGGATAGATCCAATCCTTCAACCCAATAAGGCCAAGGGTTAACTTTGTCAGTGAAATTAAATTGCACGGCCGAAGTCTGTGGTGAGCCAGCGTAGCAAGTCCGGCCTAACTATGACTATAATCCCAGAAACACCTCAGGTCAAAGAACTGGGATAAAACGATATTTCAGCTGGGAGTTTCCTAAGCATCTTCCTTCTAGTTAGCCTACTTTTTGGATTTATTTTTAAGAAAACTGTACCGTGCAATTGGGCTTTGTAACCTTGCATCATTAAAAAAATTGCAACAAAAAAATCGATACAAATTTTTTGTTTTCTGTAAAATTTATCTTCTGGACCCGTTCGGGCCGCTGATTGCAATATCGTTCAAATCACCGCTTTAGGACTTCATTTGCAATATTTAGACCGTATTGCAACATTTTGCAACATTTTGCAACATTTCGAAAATTTGCGTGCGGAGTTTCTTGACCTCCCGGATCGATTTACGGCAGCGACGATCCGCTATTTCTTGTTTTTTTTTCTTCAGAATACACGCGAACGTATATCAATTTCGAACATTTGCAATTGCGCTACCCGGCCTCGTACATAATATTTGTTGATGACGCTGGCCATTCGTCAGTCAACACTGCCTCTCACTGCTCGGATATAAGGTATGTCAAGATGGTATGTGGAGTTCGGTAATTGGTGGATATTAGGACAGGGTCTCCCACGACAGAGCCTACCGGAGTATGTCCCGACAGATGATCCGTCGCGGCGTCCCTTCCCCATATCGGTTCCCATGATCCGCCCCCAAAATCATCCTGGTCCCAACCCAAACAAATACAATTCCACCACTATCTCCCCGATCTTAACAGGTTCCACACCTATAATTAATCGCTGAGCGTCAATTCTCCTACTGGTCCTTAACTTAATCGATTATTCTGGCATACAGTCATTGATTCTCGCTCCCATTTATCCTCCTTTCAAACACTAATATAAATGCACGGGTTGACGCACCGGTATCTCCCTCTTCCGTCTACTGCCCTCCAGTGGTGCTATTAATTACGGGTGAGAGACCTTGACCGGGTGGGGTTCCCCGCTTTTTTCTCTAATCCTCCCAGTAATTTCCTTCTTCGCCGTCCCGCCATGTGATGTAGTTTCGGCCGCCGCTTACTCCTCCATGGTCCGAGGCTCCGCCCTCTTACTCAGGAACATCTCGTCTTACTGCGCCGCTTAATCGCTTCTTCTTAACCCGTTTCCACAACCTATTAAAATTCCGCGGTCGCGCGACTCATAGCTACTTGGCTAAGTTGCGGCTGTATTCACTTGTCGACTTATTGCAATCGACTGGTCGAGCGCGATGAACTTATTCAGTCGCACGGAGGCAATCACGCTTCACCGCACCGCTACTGGTCCTAAGCTCCGCACGTCGCGATCTCGTTCGAGTTAGCGCCACCCGGTTGGCCGGCACCACCTGGTTAGCTCCGCGATGGACATAAAACCTATCATTTCGTTCGAAAGTCGGGAGAACAAGAGCTGCACGTTGCGATACAAAGCGCCATGGCCTGATCGTTCGGTGTACATCACAGGTTCCCCTCGATGGACATAGCTCTTCTCCTCTTAGGCGGCATCCCCTCACTTACTCATTACCAGCTTCCCACATATCAACCATCGGTCTTCACTCTGGCGGCACAATCCCTCGCCCAAACCACCTCACTCTGGCGGCACAATCCCTCGCCCAACGCACCTCAGCGGCACTGTATCGCCCGACTCACCCGCTCGCTAGCCCCACTGGCCACCACAGCATCTGGCGTCTTACGGCGTTAGTTCCTGGTTAAACGTCATGGCTCGGGAACGATTCCACTATCTAAACAACTTACTTTGTCCCTCCTGGACGCCCGACATTAATATCCCGCATACCTCCCTCGTTAGATGATTACCCAAACCCGTCAGCGAACCAACCGTTATCAGCAGAGTCCAAATACACACAGGGGTGTAGCACATACCAACATCGTTTCCCGGCTAGGATTAAATCGTCCTCGAAGCTTGTCATTCCTTGATTCTCCGATCACTCTCGCATGTTCGGCGTCAGCGGGTTTCGACTTTGGAAATCACACGCCCACCTGCATGTATGCGCGTGAGTATGTACGCATGCGAGTGTATGTTTGTATGCATGAACGGGTGTGCGTCATACGCCTTCATGCGTGCATAGACGTACTTGTGCCCGCCGGTGTGCATACGCATACCTGTCCGAGGCGTGTGAGCGTGAGCGTGAGCGTGAGCGTGAAAGTGAGCGTGAGCGTGTGCGTGTGTGCGTGTGTGCGTGTGTGCGTGTGTGCGTGTGTGCGTGTGTGCGTGTGTGCGTGTGTATGTGTGTGTGGGTGTATGCTTCTCTTTTTTAATTAGTCCGAATGTTTTTGAATGGATGGATTTCCGAGGTCAGGCCCCGCACTAAGCATAGCTTGTTGCGCAGGCCCTGACCCCACCACCCGATCAAGCAATTACTGGCGTCCGGCAGAATTTAGAAGCGAAAGTTGTACGTGCCCGACATACCAGGACACGGTCCGCCCCGCCCTCTGATATCACCTGACCTTGAGTGTGACCGCTGCCACCGGCCACAGGCCATCCCAGTCAGGGGCAAATAGCGAGTGTGTGTGTGTGTGTGTGTGTGTGTGTGTGTGTGTGTGTGTGTGTGTGTGTGTGTGTGTGTGTGTTTGTGTACGCCGCCAGTGTATCCCAGGTAAACTCAAGTTAGTTACATTGGCTGGTCCGTCATATATATAGCCATTTTCAACAATCACGCGTATAGTTCCCCGTAACTGAAAACAACTATAACTTTAACTCTTCGAAACATACCTACAACTTCATCGTCCGTCTCACACAGTGTTTAGGCGCCCGTGTCGGCTCCCCTCCCCTCCGTCCGCCGCGCTATACCAGCTGGTGTCAATTAGCCGCTGGACCCTTCGCCGCCCGCGGCGGATCCGTCGCTGAGCCCGGCCGCGTCATAATACAGCGGCCATCGCTGTGACGTCAACACCCTGACATACTTAAATAACACGATACTTCTTCGCGGAGCCGGTGCCAATACATCACCGTGAACAATGTATTCAGGCGTAAGATAATTGTATAAATGAGATATCTCCTTACAAACGTTGAGTTGCAGTTAACTTTATGATTTAAATGTTTTATATAGAAGCATCATATACAGTAAACTTTTAACCTGCATATAGCTTTCTATCAGCTACTCTCAAATCAAACATGTTGACTGACAATGAGCTAGCCAATCGTTTCGTATACATTCAACGAAAATAATTAAAACCAAGATTTACCTAAAACTTTGACTTATTTTCCGCGCATACGGATGAATATTTATGAGCTCAGAGGAGATATTCGGTTGACAGATTTCCACCAACCAAATGAAGAGCAATCTGCATACCTTGCACTGGGAATGATATTTCTAATTTTGAAACATATGAACTGAAAGGCATTTCGCACACAGTATTGTACGGTCGTGAAATAAAAGTCTTCAAATAATATTTATCCAATGTCTTATATAACCACAGCGTTAAGAAGACCAATAATGATACGTCCTTGGCGCGAGAGTTTGCCGAGCATTCCTATACATAAATAACTACCCAAGGCCCGTCTCCTATTGAAAATGAAACGGCGTCAATTTACGTAAAACGGAATAGGCTCCTCGGGCATCCCAAACCTGCTCAGACTCTATCACGCCTTGTGGCTCATCGATCATCACTCCGTTCAGTTAAATGACACCATCCGTTTCTGCAATCCTTCATCTTTATTATGCCCCCACCGGTACGGTTACATGTCATATTAATAGCTTCGTCACGGGCCCGAATAGTTTATCTACATCCCTCCCGTGACACATATTTCCCCCAGCCCCTCTGCTGACCCGTCACACCACCAACCAGTCCATAACACCCCCGTCTCCGCCCCTCCTCAAAATCCACACTTCACCGCTCCCCTCCTCAAGGAAAGATCCATTCCCCGGGTCATTAGATCCTTGCTGGCCGGCTGCCCCTTCCCTCCCAGCCCGAGATCCCTACCGCCCCAGATCGCCTGTCTGAACATAGGACCGTAGGTACGACGCAGGGTGACGGACCGTGGATATTTGGATATTGTGCGGACGGGGGAATGAGCAGCGGCCTTACTATGACAGGTGAAGCCCGGGCAGATGCGTTGATCGACGGCTCCCCGACATCCGGTCCGCTGCGTCCGTTTCAGCCCTCAGTCAATCACCGGGCCACTCCATCAGTCTCAAAGGGCTGACATCACTGCGCTGTTGATCTCAATGGGCCCTGCACGACTTGTTCGGCGCGTATTGACTCCGTCCCCATCCTGGCTGCTGGCGAGGCCCTCCGGCGAGACCTCCGGCGCTGATCTCCCTGCTGGTGCGACGGTTCCTGGTTCTCCTGCCGGTGCGACTGTTCCAGGTTCTCCTGCCGGTGCGACTGTTCCAGGTTCTCCTGCCGGTGCGACTGTTCCAGGTTCTCCTGCTGGTGCGATTGTTCCAGGTTCTCCTGCCGGTGCGACTGTTCCAGGTTCTCCTGCCGGTGCGACTGTTCCAGGTGCTCCTGCCGGTGCGACTGTTGTTCCTCTGACCACCTCTACCCGTTATATATCGCCGTTATTTCCGTCTACGCCGGCCGCCCTCCGACGGGTACCTCTTCATGGGTGGTCCCGAGTCATCTGGCGGTCCTGTGGCCGCCGGCTGGGTCCTCGAGTCATCTTGCGTCCAACTGCCGCCCTGCTTGACCGCCGGGTATTTGACATCTGTTTAGTCGGAAGTGGGGTGGAGAGGGTCGGGTGTCGATGGCCTGCTGGCGGTGTCTTGGATGACGAGGATGACACGTCTTGGATGACGAGGCTGGTCGGCTAATTGATTTACTTCTCCTCGAAACATGGCTGACGGTATTTGGTTCAGGTGCTGAGCGGCGGAAAAATCAGCTGTAGTCCGAACCAAAAATGTAACCATCATTACAAAACCATTTGTGACATTTTGTTTTTAGTGTCAATCATCGTGTCAGTCAATCAAATATGTAAGAAGTTTTGCGTATACAATTAGTCTGTAGATAATTTCCAACCTGATCGTGGTAAGTGTTTCTATCAGAGATACAGAGCCCGGTTCCGATTTCTTTGCTTTTCGGTGAATTTTGCTTATATAAATCACTCTCTGCCCATGCACTAACTGGGAGCTATTTAGGACACTCTTAAACCATTTTGATGCAGCACCGGCATCACTGAAGCGCGGCAATGTGAGACTGTTACCTACAAACTGCCAGACGGTGGAGCGATGCATCATCCACAGTGCAAAACATCTGTTCTATATGGACTGTCGTTGTCGGCACCAGCCCCATTGTGTTTTTGCTGAACCATTCAGAATGAAATATATGTTTAAGCGGACATGTTTCAAAATAACATAACTATTGTGCAAGAAAGCCGCGTTGGTTCAGGGCTAGGACAAGTACCTCTATACCGCAGGAAAAGTGATATGTCTTGGGTGCGTCACTTGCACTAGTGGAGGGTTATTTCGTTGCTATGTCTGTATGCTGGCTGTAACCCGACCACGGGATGACACCTTGAAATCTGCTGGCTGAAACTTTCCATGTTGAAAATAATAAAGTTGTTTGCTTTGTGCTGTTGTTTGTGCTCCGAATGACGAATGAATGCTTGAATTGTGGAGCTGTGGTGTAGGTATGTACCAGGGTTGAGACAAGTACCTATGCTTGAGGGTTTTGTCCCAGATGGCAACAAAGCAAAGCAGAACAAAATACTGACACATTGTTTTCATTGTTTTCACCTATATAGGTAACATAGGTAACCAGGGACGTCGCTGCCGGGGCGGGGGGTCACGGTGCCCCCCACTTTTGAGTGGGCGTCGAAGGCGCCCCCTCAAAAAGTGGGTCGGCTCTGGGTTTGAGAGGGGCCGGAGGCGCCCTCTAAAAAAAGAGAAAAAAGGGGAAAAAACACTAAAAATGACCCACCAACATATGTGTGTGCGGGGCGCACACACATATGCTGGAGGGACATTTACAGTGTTGTTTTTTCCTTGGTTTTATTTTGGCTGGCCTGCCCGGACTGGACGAGAGCGACAAGATGTCTTCCGAGGGCGCCATGATGCTTTCCGAGGGTGGCATAATGCGCTGTGAGGGCGGAAAGATGCCTTCCGAGGACGGCATGGTGCCTTTCGAGGGCGGTAAGTTGTCTTCCGAGGGCGGCATGATGCCTTCCGAGGGCGGCATAATGCGTTGTGACTGTGCAGTCGGCGCCCCTGCATGCCTCTCGGGGGGGGGGGGGGTCTGCGAGTGCAGGTGTCGCCTCTCAAGTCGTGAGTGCCGGCGCTTAGATCGACGCACCCCTTTGGATCGGAAATGAGGTTTCTTTTGGACTGGAGATGACGACCCCAACAGCCGTGTCCCCTCTCCCCTCCCAGCCGCATCCATGGCTGACTCAGCCTCGGGCGTCGGGCTCGGGATCACACAGAACGGCAGTGAGGCGATGGCTGGCCTGACAAATTTATTTATTGTATGTGTTATGCCACTGAGGGCCAATCCCATGTGCGCCCCGAGTGGCGCACCGAGTATACGGTCATTCAGAGTATGACCTGGTCCTTTGGACCCGAGGCGCCCATGCAAAGCTGGCGCCCCTCCGATCAGTGACGGCGCTACTCTGGCCAGTGACGGCGCTCTTACGGCCAGTGAGGGCGCCCCCTGCCATAGACGGCGCCTCCACGGCCCGTGACAGCGCCCCTCCGGCAAGCGATGGCGCCCTCCAACCAGTGACGGCGCCCCCTCCGGCCAGTAACGGCGCCCCTCCGGCTAGTGACCACGCCCCTCCGGCGAGTGACGGCGCCCCTCCGGCCAGTGAACCCCACACAGTGTTAAAGGCACGACGAGCACGTTCGGAAGGAGAGACGCCCCCTTGCAAAATGTTCGTCAATATTGGTGACACCCCTGTCGATCGGGTGGCGCCCCTCAAGGCAATGACCTGGTTCTTTGTGAATTTCTGCGCACGCCACTGTGCGCCCCTCTCCCAAAATGTGGCGCCCCCTTGATTACAGGTCCGATGGTGGCAAGATGCCTTCCGAGGGCGGCAAGATGTCTTCCGAGGGCGGCATGGTACCTTCTAAGGGCGGCATAATACGCTCTGAAGGCGGCAGAGTGCCTTTCGAGGGCGGCAAAATGCCTTCCGAGGGCGGCATAATGCCTACCAAGGGCGGGATAATGCACTCTGTGGGCGGCAATATGCTTTCCGAGGGCGGCAATATGTCTTCCGAGGGCGGCATAATGCCTACCAAGCAGACTTGTCAATGATTCAATGTGAATCGACTACTTTTGATTGAATCATTCTTATTTCAAATGAATGACTCATGAATCGATTCACCTCATGCGCAAACCTGTTGTGAGTCACTGAATGAATCATTCACACAGAGAAAACAGGCTGATTGAATCATTCATTGCTCAAAGAATCATTCTTTTTTGGTCAAACAGCATAAACTGTCCACAAAATATGCCAGCGGCCCAGCATTAATATGTGCCCTGTGGACAAACCAGGCACTTAATGACCAATTATATGAGCTCTGTGTCCTGAGCTGTAGCCTGTAATTCATCTATGTGTAAAGAAAGCGAGGCTTTGTGTCCAACTCCAGTGGGCACAAAGCCACTGTTCAATCAGCCCTAACTAGGTGAATACCTTGGAACTGGTAGGGTTAGGGGTAGGTACCTAAATACTTAGAAAAGGTAACTAACTCATACTTTGGTTCATAAACCACAGAGTACACGCACACCTTCAAAAGTACCCACCTTTTCCTAATTTCTAGTCTATACCATATCAAAAACTAAATCATAAACAAACATTTGCATTACCTCCGCATGTCCCAAATATCACTGTCGCATCGGCGCCGCTTTATTCCACATCATGCTTTATAAAAAATAATACCTAATGCAAAATCAAAATAAATGTTTTATTTGCTTAAAAAAGTGAAACGTAAAGTTATTAATGCTTTTGGAACTTGGAATTTGCAATTCTAATAAATATTATAAATATCATTTTATAATCAAAATAAACAACACGCGTGTACAATTGGCTCACATTCACATTCACATTCGCAAATACATTCGCGGACTATTTGGATTGGCTTCAAAATTGGTACACATATAGATCACAACCCAGTGATCATTCTGGTAAAATATTAGAGTTGCACATTCAAAATCAAATGATTTAGAGCAGGTCATATGTTTAAGGTCAAACAGCAGACTATTCTGATGTGCATGAAAATTGGCACACAGGTAGAGCATAACCCCCCTATCACGCTCATAAAATCTTAGAGTCGCACATTCAAAATCAAAGGAGTTAGACAAAGGAGTCGACACTTCCCTTTAATGTTCAGTGATTGAATCAAGATTGAATCATTCATTATGGTAATGTTGAGTGATTGAATCATGATTGAATCATTCATTATGGTCCGTGAATCACTGTGAATCGATTCATGACAAATATGAATCATTGACAAGTCTGCTACCAAGGGCGGGATAATGCGCTCTGTGGGCGGCAATATGCTTTCCGAGGGCGGCAATATGTCTTCCGAGGGCGGCATGTTACCTTCCAAGGGCGGCATAATTACGAGCGAGCGCGAAGCGCTTGCTCGTCATTCCGTGGTATATGGGGAAAATATCTGAATATGAGCAGCCCGGCCCCACCCGTGGCGACACTTTTGAGAAGCTCACATCTCTGCAACCACACGTCCGATTGACAAGCTGACTTCTTTGCTGAACAGCCTCATCCAACCTACCCTGTTTAAGACCGGTGCCGACTCATGTGGATGACTACCACTGCGCGTGGCGAGTGCGAGTAAGGGGTGTTGAAAAGTCTTTTCTCGCAAAAACTCTGCAACGGCTGAGCCGATTGTGTGCAAATTTGGTGTGTGGTTACGGACCCCTCAGTCGCCAATTTTCCACAAGTCAGGGGTCAAGCCTCTGCACGTGCGCACGTGCACATCCCTAATTGATATATCAGGAACGGCTGAACCGATTGCGTTCTAATTTGGTGTGTGGTTAGGGACCTCTCAGCCGTTGCCTTTCCACAAGTCAGGGGTGGAGTGTCTCTGCACCTGCGCATGTGCTCACCCCTATTCTATATCTCAGGAATGGCTGAGCCGATTGTGTTCAAATTTGGTGTGTGGTTAGGGACCTCTCAACCGCGGGTTCCCCACAAGTCAGGGATGGGGTGCGTGCGCACGTGCACGCCTCTGCACGTGCGCACGTGCACGCCCCTATTCTATATCTCAGGAACGGCTGAGCCGATTGTGTTTAAATTTGGTGTGTGTTTAGGGACCCCTCCGCCGCCGCCTAGCCACAAGTCATGGGTGGGGTACCTCTGCACGTGCGCACGCGCGCACTTTTATTGTAAATAAGAAATTACTTGCCCGATCGAGCTGAAACTCCCCATACATTTCCTTCGCGCTCGCTAGTTCATCGCCACCTACGGCGCCTTACTGGTACACTATGAGGGCGGCGGAATGCCTTCTGAGGGCGGTAAGACGTCTTCTGAGGGCGGCATAATGCGCTATGAGGGCGGCAAAATGTTTCGAGGGCGGCAAGATGTCTTCCGAAGGCGGCATGATGCCTAACAAGGGCGGCATAATGCGGTCGAGGTCGGCAAAATGCTTTCCGATTGCTGCAACATATCTTCTGAGGGCGGCAAGATATCTTCCGAGGGCGGCAAGATGTCTTCCAAGGGCGGAAAGATGTCTTCTGAGGGCGGCAATATGTCTTTCGAGGCCTTCCGAGGGCGGCAAGACGTCTTCCAAGGGCGGTATAATGCAGTCTGAGGGCGGCAAGATGCCTTCGAAGAACGGGAAGATGTCTTCCGAGGGCGGCATGATGCCTTCCAATGGCGGCATAATACGCTATGAGGGCGGTATAAAGCGCTCTGAGAGCAGCATAATGCGTTCTGAGGGCGGCATAATACGCTCCGAGGGCAGCAAAATGCCTTCCGAGGGCGACAAGATGTTTTCGAGGGCGCCATGATCAGGCACGTAGCCAGGATTTCGTCCAGGGGGAGGGGGGGCGGCGCCTCGAAAGAGCCCCTTCCCGAGCGTTGAAAGGGCACCTTCCCAAGCGTTGAAAGCCCCCCCCCCCCCAAAAAAAAAAACGCATGAAAAGGCACGTTACAAGGCTGGAAAATGCAGTATGGCAGGTATGGCATGGGCCATACCAACGTTTAGGCACTGGAGTTAGCAAACTGGCAAATCAAATTTGGAACCAGCGACACGAAGTTGGAATCAACTATACCAACTTGGAATATTTTTAAGCTCAAGACCAGGAACTCTTAAACAAATTGCGCCGTGGAGCGTAGCGAAAATTTTGAGTATTATGCCCTGGGTTGCTTTCTCATCAATACGTCGCATTGCGTATGGTGCGGACCTCTAAAATTGCTATATTGTGCGTTTAAAAGTGCTAAAGTGAACTATTTTGACCAATAATATAGGAAAGTAACAACATAACACATATATGCGCCGAGAAACTGACCGATTTTTTTATTCCTAACCCGCATATAATTTAATTTGTAGTTAAATTGCGCCGCGGAGCGGCGCGAAAATTTTGGGTTGTATTCCCTGTGCAACTGTATTCTTACTGTTGAAAGGCCCAAGGTCCCTTCAGATCGTCTAGGGGCCCCTCTGACCTTTTTCTACGCCATTCCGACCTGTTCAGGGACTCATCTGGGATCCGCGAAGCGAAAAGACATGATGTGGAGTGGGTGATATATATAATACAAAGAGGGCTTACTCTACAGGACAAAATCAAATCGGATCTTTCGGGTATATCGTAGCACCCTGACGAAGGGTGTTACAATATACCCGAAAGCTCCGCTTTTAATATTTGTATTGTGGAGTAAGTCCTCTTTGTATTTAATCTTCATCTGGGATCTCTACGTGCTTTGACCCTTCCGGTCTCACCAGAGACTCCTCTGACCTTCCAAGAAGCCCCTCTTGTGTGTCAAGGGGCCCATTCGGCCTGTCCTTCCGACCTGGCCAGAGACTGCACTGGCTGCTTTGTCGCCTTGCCGACATGCTCAGGGGCAGGGGCGGCGGATTGCGGGGCGCAGGGTACCCAAAATCCCCCCTCAAATGAAAATCCTGGGGAGGGGAAGGGTCATGTTGCCCCCAGATTGAGCAGGCTGAAACCTGTGGGGGGGGGGGGCAAAACTACCCTTTGACCCCCAGGATTTTCGACTGGGGGAATTTTGGGTACCCTGCCCCCGCAATCCGCCGCCCCTACTCCGGGGCCCCTCCGACCTGCCAAGGGGCCCCTCCAGTCTGGCTAGGAACTCATCCGGCATGTTCAAGGGGCCTTCCGACCGGCCCAGGGACCCTTTTGGTCTAGCCAGGGGTCCCTCTGACTTGCCCAGGAGCCCCTCCGATCCGCCCAGCGACTCGTCTGGTCGGCATGCGCTGGCTGCTTTGTCGCCCTGCCGACATGCTCAAGGGGCCCTCCGGCCTGCCCTGGAGCCTCTCCGTGCTAACCAGGGGCCACTTCGACATGTTCAGGGGCCCTTCTTACCCGCCCAGGGTCCTTTCGGTCTGGTCAGGGACCCTCCGATCTGCGCAGTGGCCCTTTTAACTTTCCAGGGGCCCTCCGGTCTCTTCAGGGGCCCTTTCACCTTCTAAGGGGCCCTTCCGACCTAGCAAGGGACTGCACTGGCTGCTTTGTCGCCTTGCGACATGCTCCGAGGGCCCTCCGACCTGCCCTGGAGCCCCTCCGTGCTGGCTAGGGGCTCATTCGGCATGTTCAGGGGCCCTTCTGACCCACCTAGGGGCCATTTCGGTATTGTCAGGGCCCCTATGACCTGCACAGGGGCCTTCTTAACTTCCCAGGGGCCCTCTGGTCTGTCCAGGGGCCCTCCAACCTGTTCAGGGGCCCGTATGACCTGGCAAAGGACTGCGCTGGCCGCTTTGTCGCTCTGTCGACATGTTCAGGGGCCTCTCAACCTGCCCAGGGGACCCTATGTGCTGGTTAGGGGCCCATTCGACGTGTTCAGGGGGCCCTCTGACCCGCTCAGGGGCCCTTTCGGTCTGGCCAGGGGCCCCTCTGACATGCACAGGGCTCTTTTAAACGTCCAAGGGCCCTCTGGTCTTTTTCAGAGAGGGCCCTGGTGGCCCTAAAGGGCCTCTGAAGTCCTCTAAACTATCTAAAGACCACGCTTCGTGTAGTAAAGAGCCTATGATACCGCGCTTCGCGCGGTCTCGTCGGCCCTTTTCGGCGCGCCGCGCGCGCCGAAAAGGGCCCTCGTGGCCTCCAGGGGGTGGGTGGGTGGGGGGGGGGGGGGGGGCGCCCGCCCCCGCCGCCCTCCCCTTGGCTACGTGCCTGGCCATGATGTTTTCCGAGGGTGGCATAATGCGCTGTGAGGCCGGAAAGATGCCTTCCGAGGACGGCATGATGCCTTTCGAGGGCGGCAAGATCTCTTCCGAGGGCGGCATGATGCCTTCCGAGGGCAGCATAATGCGTTGTGACTGTGCAGTCTGTGCCCCTGCATGCCTCTCGGGGGGGGGGGGGGGACGCGAGTGCAGGTGTAGCCCCTCGTGTCGTGAGTGCCGGCGCTTAGATCGACGCACCCCTTTGGATCGGAAATGAGGTTTCTTTTGGACTGGAGATGACGACCCCAACAGCCGTGTCCCCTCTCCCCTCCCAACCGCATCCATGGCTGACTCAGCCTCGGGCGTCGGGCTCGGGCTCACACAGAACGGCAGTGAGGCGATGGCTGGCCTGCCAACGTTTATTTATTTATTTGTTTATATATTGTTTAAGAGTCGAGTGGATATTTATGAAACAGCGTTGCACATGTTTGCTAGCTTTCAGTCCAGAAATCACGTTTAACTACAGAAGTTTTCAGACATTACATTGATACCCATCTGATGTATACCAAATGTACTTGATTCAATGCTGCGAATATGTAGAGTGAAACGCATCGAGTGGAAGTCGATATGATCCGTTAAACTAGTCGCTCATTAGTCAGGAATATGTCCCATGTTGATGTGCAATGCGCATTCCTTGCATGAGCGTGCCGCTGTGTGGGCATGTGCAGTTGTCAAATCTGTATTTTTTCGTTTGAAAATAAATACAAAATTGAATTACCCGCTGCGTAACGACGACATTTATATTCGATATTTATGTATTGATTCGTCGGGGCGCCCCTCTAGGTCGGGACGCCCCCCTCTGGTTATGGCGCCCCTGGCAGTGAACCCCCACCACTTTTTAGAAGGTAGCGACGCCTCTGTAGGTAACCATTGGTAACAGCAACAACATCGCCAAGCACGGAAGGCAATTCATTCCTCAGATGATGGTGCGAAAAAAAAATAAGAAAGATACAGTGCAACTTGTGCAAAGTTGGTGCAATGTCTTAACTCCACATTGCAGTACTGGCATTAAGTTTAGAGAAATGCATTGAAAGAGTATACGTTGAAGTATGCTTTGACGTTCTCGTATTTGGAGAAGTGTTGCAGCCCTTGAGCTTCCGCCAACTTCAGCTAAGTATGCTGCTTTACAAAGCATTATCACGGGCACAGATGCTCTAATCGTTCTTTCCGATCTTTTGTGGAAGAAACTAAAATATTTAATTCAACACACTAATTAAAGCTGACAATGGCAAGGAAAATAATGAAAACATTTTTGCGTGAAACAGATTGAAAGAGTTATTATAAGTTCCCCACTCCAACGGGTTTCCAAATACCGTTTTTCCCAATACGGTTTCCCATTACCCAATACCGTTATGTGGCAAAATAACGTTATTTTCTATGTGTGGGTAAATGTGTGACATTCGTTTCACCGTTGTTTGAATGCAGGGTATGCGTTTCTGCTTATGAATTTTCAGATTATCAATATTCAACAATTATCAATAATCAATTAGCAATCATCAATTATCTAACAATAATCAACTTTATATATGATGTGTATACGTGTGATATTTCGAGATTTCACTTGCTATCGTGACTCCAAGGATTGTTCGCTGTCCAATCAGAGTTCGCCATGGGCCGGGCTGGCCCTATGGGCCATGGGCTGGGCCTGGGCTGGGCCTGGGCTGGGCCTGGGCTGGGCCTGGGCTGGGCCTGGGCTGGGCCTGGGCTGGGCCTGGGCTGGGCCTGGGCTGGGCCTGGGCTGGGCCTGGGCTGGGCCTGGGCTGGGCCTGGGCTGGGCCTGGGCTGGGCCTGGGCCGGGCCTCAACTTTAACCCGGCAGTCACTGGGGTATATTCTGTAACACGACTCACGGGGGCTTTTTTAGCCCCCCCCCCCCCCCCACCTGGTATCTTCCGAACCAATGATCGCACCAAGACGCGCAAGGCGGCATTCGAGAGCGCTCAATGAGATGAACCTAACACACACTTCAAAATTTCAAATTAAGGTCATATGTCAGGTCACGGTCAAGTCAAACGTCAAAATCGAGGTATTTGAGTTTATGGACAATACTTGCCATCCATGACCTTCGATTGCGCCTATAATCACCCAAAGTACTGTCAAAGGTATGATATATATCCCACATGAGCTAAAGTGAGATTGTTGGAAAAGATCAAGGTCAAGGTCAGGTCACAAGAGGTCACTACACACAAAATATCTACGAAAGTCATGCAGCACATATTTTATGGATGTTTTACGCGTATAATTCGATAGTGGTAGTTATTTTACCACCTGACTTCATTTACGTGAAGTTATTGTCAAGTTCAGGTCAAGTTCAGGTCACTGAAGGTCAAAATTTAAAATTGATAAATCGAAATGATAAAAGCATGTTTCTATATAAGTTTTATCTAAAAAATACAGTGCTGGCATTTATTTGTCTGTATCTGGTCAATAAAAGCAAAAAAAACGGAATTTCAAAATATGACGTCATAATTTACCCATACTTTATATGCCATGTCAGTCAAAAAAGATGATATCATTTTGAAATTTAGTATGTTAGTTGCTCATATGTAGTTATCTGACATACGAGTATATTCCGTTTTTTTAATATCTTTGAAAAATTTGATTTTGTGGGCATTTTTCAAGCAAAAAAATTGGGATCAAAAACCAAAATGTTCGAAATTTCGAGATAGATAGATAGCCTTTGCAATTTTCTACCTTTTAGCGTTTTTCGTTTGCATTTTGCTTCAAATGCGGCAT